>QRFJ01001796.1:85169-231245 GCA_006176705.1 Cocos nucifera
AGACTTGCAGATTGATGTGATCCTGCAATCCTTTACAGATGCATATGGTCAGCTCATTATGAACTTTCATATGCATAAACTACAGTGTACCTAGGTTGAACTCAGAAATATGCTGGTCACTGCTGAGCTTACTATGAAAGGTTCAAAAAGCTTAGTACTTACTGTGGGGTAAACTTCCTCCAAAAATAAATCTTTTGAAAAGAAGAAGTCTATGAAGAAGTAGAAGGTAGAAGATGGGAAAGAAAAAGAAGGGAGAGCCGAAGAAGAAGACCGCAGACAAAGAAAAATATTTTCATTGCAACATTGACAGCCATTGAAAGTGGAACTATCCTTTATGAAAGAGTAAAGATGGTACTCCCAAGTCTTGGTAGATCATCAAGGAGTCAAGGTAGTGGCTCTTGAAGGCTAGGATCAGTCGAAGATGTATCAGCCAGAAAATGAGGGCTGGCACACTGTTGGGTTGGCTCGAATGGAAGTTAAGCTGGCTTGGGATGAGATCGAGTAGGCTCGAATCAAAATTGAGCTAGCTCTCTTAACAAATGGAGAAGGTGTTTCAGGATTCTGTGGCTTGATAGGCAGTCGAGCTGGCTTGAGTCTTCGTCGAGCCAGCTCGAGTAGGTGGCTAGATGAGCATGGGTTTTCTATTTGGTCTTAGATTGGATTTCATCTAAGAGGTCTTAAGGCCTAGTTTGAGAGGTCCTAGGATGGCTAATTCATGTATTGGGCTAGATCTTTAGTCAAAGAGGAAAGAGCATGCAAGACATGGGTGTACATGGACTTGGATGGATGCTTTCATGTATGGATTAGTGATAGATCATGATACCATCATTAAAATATCATAATTATCAGTTTAATTTAATTTTTTAAAATAATTAAAAGTATATAGATAGCAGTGAGTCGGGTTGAATCCATAGAGAAGGTAGTGTTTCAGATTTAAAATCTTTGATTTTACAAAAGAAAAAGAGAGATTTTGAAAATAAAATTGAAGTTAGAAATTAAAAGTAGAATTTAAACAGTACAGAAAAATAAACTTGATACTAGGATCTACTATTTAGATCTTAGCATCTACTTGTAATAAAAATAATTTTATAATAAAAATAAAAAGCATAAATTTAAATTGCATAAAAAAATTTTGCATTAAAATTTAAAATTTAATTACATAAATTAAAAAGACAAAAAAAAGAAAGAAAATAAAAACTAGAAGCAGACTGATCTTGATCTTGGATCGGCATTGGTGGAAGGATGGTGTAGAAGCCCAGCTCTTCCTCTTGGCATCAGTTGCCTTGAAGCAGTCGTTAACCAAAAGCCTAGCTATACCAAAGCTTTACCTTAACTGAAGACCCTGAACTCTGGAGGCCTGAGGTCCTTTAAATAGGTGTTGGAGGACTGGAGACTTTATTATCTAGTAATATGGGACTAAATACTTTGTATAGATCCATGTTTGTTGAAGAAAATAGTATAAAATCATTGGATGACATCCCTTGAGAAATTCTGTGCATTCTGGCCGTCAGATGGTGATCCAAGGCTTCAAAAAATACCAAAAATGAAGTTTTATCAGCCCAAATCGAGTTGAAAAATATTCTAGCCATTGATCGCATGTTGATGGAGGAAATTAGGCTATTGATCGCATGCCTAGGTGTCCTAATCACCATCAAGAGCATTTTGAATCATTGGATCAATGCTAGATGCGAGCACTGCCATCCGATGGCGCAGATGAAGCTGATAGAGTTTAAATTAAACCTAGAAATCATCATAGCCATCCAATCTTGACCGCAAGTGATCGTAGCCATCCGATCATGCACTTACTGTTCTCATGGATCGCATGGATCGGCCACACTGCACACCACAACCAATCGATGCACGCATTTTGATGAGTGAAATGACAAAAATGCTCTATGCGTCGTGATAAAATGTTGTAAACCTCTTAGAGGTCTTGGTCCACCATGTGGCAACCTGTGTTTCACTGACGTCTGCTGAGCTAGTGGTCTACATTGTTCCATGGATCGAATGTAGGCTGGCGGGCTGACGCGCATGGGCTGGGCTTTGAAGGTGGGCCGCTTTGCTTTCTAGGCCGGCTAGCTAGGCGCGCCGGCTGGCAGCGGCTTGGTGGCTTGGCTCGGCGTAGTTGGACGTGTTGGCTGATATGGCACAGTGGCTTGAGCTGGCTGAGCCATTTTTCTTTTATTTTTAATTTTTATTTTTATTTTTATTTTTTTAAAAATTTATATTAAATTTATTTTAAATCAGATTGACTTCAAATTTATTTCATTATAACCAAAAAAATGAGGTCTTTTTATTGGTGAATTTATTTTCTTTATTTAGATTAATAAAAATATTAATTCTTAAAATTAAGTATAAATAAATTAATAAATTAATATTTTTATTAATAAATTTATGATATTATCAATTAGCCTACGAAAGTTTTTTAGGGCTGAGTCTTGTTGACTCAGGGGTCATATATATATTTTATATATGTAATATTTTTGATAAACAAAATAAAAATTTCTTTTATTTTTGAAATTCTAGCTTCTTCTCTTTTTACTGCTGTGCTAACTTTCAATCATCTGATCTTCATTCTTGCTTATTATCATCTCCAACCTACTTCTTCAAGATTGATAGAAGGTACAAGAGTTTTCACAGATCTAAAAATAATTCATAATAAGTGGTATCAGAGCTTGAGATGCATGGAAAGAGGAGAAGATGCCAGGAAGTTGAAGGTCTTTAGGTGCGGTGAATTCAGCAAGATCTTATCAAGGTATTTCTCAAATTTCTTGGAGTTTGTGTTGCATTTTGACCTTAGATCAAGCCATGGGGGGCAACATGAAGGTTGATTTCAAGAAGTTTGATGGAAAAAAAAAAAATTCCATGTGGAAAGTTCATGTGGAAGATCTTTTGGTTCAAGCTAAATTCGATCAGGCATTGGATGAAAAGCCTGAAGGGATGTCAGATTATCAGTGGATGTCCCTGAAAAAGAAAACCTACTCATGATCAAAGGATGCTTGGTGGATGCGGCACTCTATTCAATCTTAGAGGAGAGGACCCCAAGAGGTTTGTGGTCAAAATTGCAAACGATATATGTAGGAAAGAATATGTGCAACAAGTTGATGTTGCAGAAGAGACTGTACAGCCTTTGGATACAGGAAGGCGGAGATGTCTTGGGACACATCCAGAAGTTCGATCAGATGTACAATGAGTTGCTAAACATTGGGATGAAGATGGAGGAAGAAGATAAATCGTTGCTTCTATTATGCTCATTGCCCTCATCCTATGATCCATTGGTAACGATGCTGCTCTACGGTAAGAAGACCCTAAAGTATGAAGACATGGTCTCGGTGTTGTGAACCAACAAACAATGAGAGAGATTGACCAAGAAAGGTGTTTCCCATGAGGGCTTGATTATGGGGGATGTTGGGAATATGCGCTCTTTCCACATGGATCGGCATGGCCGCTGGTGATTAGCCAAGCAACAAGAAAGAACCTCTCAGAGATTAATGCGGAAGCATGGTCAAACAATTCAAGAGAAAGAGAAGAAGAGAAGAAGAGATTTTCGAGAGAAAAGAGTTTTTATTAAGTATATCTCAGCCTCATTACAATCTTGACCTATTTTCAGTATATATACTTTACAAAGGATCAAGCCTAAGCTCATAGAAAAACTCTTCAAATCCAAACAATCCACGTACACAAAATAATAACCTGCAAAAACTGAAACGGCCCAGTTTTAGACTGAGTCGGCTAACCTACGACTGGGTCGGCTCAGTCCTAGACTGAGCGATCCAGTTGTGTACCATGCTAATAGTCCAAAAGTGCTACTTTCTATCTAGATTTTCTTCTAAGATCTAGCCAATCTAGTCTTGAACTGAGCCGGCCCAGTTCCCAACTTAGCTGGCTCAGTCTCAGGGTATGCCAGCTCAGTTTTTGAACTTTGCTAGGAGAGCTATTTCTGTTCCAACTCGCTCTCATCTTTCCATAATCTGTCTTCTCATATTTTCAAGACTTGAGAGTGCCACTTCTGGGCTCACATTCTCCACCTTGGTGCTTTCAAGTCCTTGTGAACTCGTCTCTTCTCAACAAATCCATCCATGCCACACATCTCTGAAAGCCATCTTTAGAAAGTACCTTCATAAGTGCATCAGACTGATTCTCCTTAGTATGGACCTTCATCAGTTTTACTTCATCTTCCTCTATCAGCTCTCTGATCTTATGGTACCTTACATCTATATGCTTTGTGCGCGCATGATAGACTGAATTCTATGCCAACAACAGAGCACTCTGACTATCATTGAATAGTATAATCTTGCTCTGCTCTACCCCCAACTCATCAATCAGCCTTCTAAGCCAAAGGGCTTCCTTTGTAGCCTCCATTATCCTAATGTACTTGGCCTCTATGGTAGATAAGACCGTGATTGACTGAAGGGTTGATCTCCAAGACACCGATCCACCATATACACAGAAGAGGTATCCAATGGTAGACCTCCTTGTATCAAGATCACCAGCATAATTTGCATCAACAAATCCTTCTAGAGGACTTGAACCTTCACACATCTTCACAGATTATTCTTCAAATCCTCCTGACTACCCACCAAATATCAAACCATAATTTTTTATTTCATGCAGATATCTCAATATCCATTTCAATACTTTCTAGTGTTCCTTCCCAGGGTTAGCCATGTATCTGCTAATCGTGCTCACTACATGTGCTATATCTGGTCTATAGCACACCATAGTATACATCACATTGTCTATAACATTTGCATAAGAGACTCGTTCTATGTACTCTCTCTCTTCTTCTGATTAGGGGCTCTATAACTTGGAGAGAGACATATGGCTCGGCAATGGCGTCTCTATAGGTTTGGCCTTCTCCATTCTAAATCTCTCCAGAACCTTCTGGATATACTTTTTTTGTAACAAATGGAGCACTCCTTTGCACCTATCTCTGCAAATCTCCATTCCAAAGATTTTCTCAGCTGGATCCAAATCCTTCATCTCAAACTTAGATGATAATGTTCTTTTCAATCTTTTCACAGTATCCATGCTTCTACTGGCTATAAGCATATCATCTACATACAATAATAGGTACAGGGCATCCTCTTCATCTACATACTTGATGTAGACACAACAATCATGTTCACATCTACTGAAACCCAGGCTCAAGACAAAGCTATCAAACCTTCGATACCACTGACGAGGGGATTGTTTCAAGCCATACAAAGACTTCCTAAGTAAACACACCTTTTCTTCCTGTCCCATCTTCATGAAACCATCTGGTTGCTTCATGTAGATTTTTTCCTCCAAAGTCTCATGAAGGAAGACTATCTTCATGTCCATCTGATCCAATTCCATGTTATGTTGTGCCACCAGTGACAGCAAAACTCGAATAGATGTATGAGGCACCATAGGAGAAAAAATTGCTATGTAGTCAATTCCTTCCCCTTAAGAGTATCCCTTTGCTACCAGTCTTGCTTTGAATCTAACTCCATCTTATTCTGAAGGTGCTTCTTGTTAGATATATGTACCCTAGAAGCTAGAATTGGCTGACACTTGTAATGCACTTCTTGGGGCAAAATTATAATTTTGACTAAAATCAATAAAATGGGTTATTTTCTATCCACATATGTGTATTTAGTGACTGTGAGGAAGTTTACCCCACAGTAAGTACTAAGCTTTTTGAACCTTTCATAGTAAGCTCAGCAGTGACCAGCATATTTCTGAGTTCAACCTAGGTACACTGTAGTTTATGCATATGAAAGTTCATAATGAGCTGACCATATGCATCTGTAAAGGATTGCAGGATCACATCAATCTGCAAGTCTTTATCCATGATGATACTAATCTTCTTAAGCTCCTCTAGGTCCTTGATCATTATCAAACAATGATCTTGGATCGACTGCCCATTATGCATCTGTGCCTTAAAAAGTCTCCGAGAAACTTGATACCGGACTACGTGACTCTGCTCATCAAATAACTCTTATAGGTGAGCCAACATTTAGCGAGCTATCTTGATGTCTTCATATTGGCACTGTAGTTCATCTGACATTAAGCCTAACATATAGTACCTAGCTTTATTATCATCGTCCGTCCACTTCTCTAGAGAAGCTCTTTGATCTACGATCGGATGGGCTCTCAGGTCCAATACATAAGACAGCTTCTCGAAACCTAAAATGATTTTATAGTTCCTAAGCCAATCCTTATAATTACATCCAATCAGTTTGTGGGTGTCTAGGATTCAGGCTAGTGGGGTTGACGCAGATATTTTCTTATAGAGAGTCAAAGTTTCTAGTTAGACTTTGTAATTAGACTTGACTAATTTATTTAAGAATTTTATTTTTAAATAAATTAGGCTCTCACTATTTTTTTGGATTCCTACACTTTCTTGGTAGAGATTAGAAAATCTCCATGATCATAGAATTTTAGTGCGTGGTGCGGTCCGACCGATTGGCTCACCACCTCATCTAATAGTTATTGATGATGGGTCAACCAATGAGTAGATAACTCTTATCCAATGATTCTCTAATCATGGTGCACCCAAACTTGGTCTCTAATTTATGAAGCTCACCGTGCTCAAAATATTGCTCCAATTCTTAGTTAAGTCAGACCCACCATTTGCACGAATTGGATTTCTAATTGGATCCCTCATCATATCTGAAATATTAAGCCCAACCCATCCTCCAACCCATAGCATCCAATGCCTAACAAACGTGGTTGCGTCTATCCAGTGCATCTGATCCACTATAACCAAATGAGAACAATCAATCCCAAGAAGGGCTCGCACATCTACAATGGTGGAAGATCTATGACTTAATATTTTCTTTGGAAGGTTTGATTTAGGTCTCTTAAACTTGACTTGACTTAGTCATAACAATTATGACTAACCTAGTGGCATAGGTTAGCTCGAATCGTTAGCTACCTCAAATCAGAACTGGATCGACCCAATTAGCCAGGTAAGTGAGATCAGTGGAAGGAATATGCCATTAACTCATCGTGAATGCATTCAGGTTGAGTAGCTTCTAATTAAAGATCACTGATCATATCTACCAAACTTACCTTAAATACCAATTTATCAAATCAGAACTAATCGGGTTAGTCCATAATCCAGGCTCGAACCATGGACACAAATTAGGTCTTAACTTGATCAACCATATATGACGGTGAGTCAACCTTGATCCAGACTTAATCCTATTAGGCTAATCAATTCTAAGTACTCTTGATCCCACCTAACCAATTCTTGATTCGGTTTCATCAACCGCTAGATCTAATTGAGCTATCCATATCCGAACCCAAATTTATGAAGGTGTCTTGGATATGAGGATTTATAATTTTTAGATCTAATTGATTTCATAGACTTAATTCTTAATTAAGTTTGGGTTCATAAACAAAACATGCATAAAAGTCCTAAGATTTTAGGATATAAGGTTTGATAGAAAAGTAAGTTTTTCAATTTTTGATTAAGGACAAACACACAGCACTCCTACACGCTATAAAAGCACCCCTTCAAATGAAAAGAGAGAGCCTTTAAACTCTTCTTGTTCTTATGACTGGACGACCAAGGAGAATGCCTTAATCAGAAATAATAATTATACTACAAAACTATTAGATCTACAACATATATCGCATATAAAATTATAAATCTAACTATGCATACTTTGTATACATATTATCTATCAAAAATTAAACCAAATATGCATATTTTCTGATTTGATATATCTAATATAATATCTAAAAAATAAAATTTTAAATGATTACATCATATAAAATCCTATTCTAGATAATTCATAGAATAGTTCTATAAACCTAGTCTAGACATGCATCAAATATATCTCATATATTAATTAAATTTTTAATCGAGTGATTTTAAATCTGATCACATTTCATGTGACAACTAAAATTCTTAATATCAGATTAAAAATAAAATAAAAATTAGATCAAAATCTGATCTAAAGATGCTGCAGGATCAATCTGATCTAATATGATCTATAGCAAAATTTTTCACAAAAAAATTTCTACAAAATTTGATCAAATATAAGAGTTCTCATATCTGATCCTAATAATCTGATATCAAAAATAAAAATTAAATTAAATCAAAAATAACTCTTGCACCTAATTAGGATAGACTAGTATCCTGTCGATGATCTGTCAGCACCCAGGGTTCTAGATCTAGCTGCGCACGTGCCCGACCTCTACCATAGTCTACTCAGGCTGGTCTAAACGTCTTCTCCTCTTGAATCTGATCTCCAAAAATAAGATCTGGATATAATCTGTAGAGCCTTCAAAATAACTATTGAAGGGAGCATGCTCATCTCATGAACACTATCGTGTCCAGCCTGATCTTTTTGCCAATAACCTTGGATCTTCCTTACTGTTATTGCCTAACGTTTAGGCATGGAGAAGAGGGAGAGGAGGAGGATGAAAGGGCATGGAATAGAGGAGGGGCAGCAGAAGTTTCGCATGAAGAAGGAGAAGTTAAGAAACCCTACGGCGCAGGGTCTTTTAAATAGACCTTGCACCAACCTTAGAGTCCTAATTGGTCAAGCAATCAAATTGCTTGGTAATTTTTGAAACCCCACATTAAATACCTGATCCCATCAGGTTTTTATTGAAGATAAAATCCTATTTTCTGGATCAAGTTCGTTCAGATCTGATTAGATCAAGAGGAATATTTCAAAAAAATTTTCTTAGATCCAAATCAGATCTGAGACTCTTCAGATCTAATTTTATTGATTTGATAAAATAAAAATAAATAAACTAAATTAAATCTAATTTAATTATACCTTATTATAGGTAATCCTATTATCTTGTGATGATCTCGATGTTTGTCTAAGGTTCTGGATGTAGCCACGTAAGCGCCTGGCCTCTATCGGTATCCACTTAGGCAGGATCTAAAGATCTTCTCCTTCTCAATCTATACTCCAAAGATCATATCTGGATCTGATCTTGAAGATCTTCAAAAATAGCTTTTGAAGATCGAATGTTGTCTCTTGCAGTAGTGCTGCCTTCTTGCTTTCTTGTCGCCTTTCTCTTGCTTGGATTGCACCAAACTGAAGCCCAAAACTCTTAGATGTGGAGAAGAAAGAAAGAATCTGAATGAGGCATGAAGAAGGAGAGAGAGAGGCTATGTGGCATGGCCAAAGGGTAGAAGCTCTCAATCTTAGGCACATATAGGGTTTATATAGATCCTACTGCGCCATGTAGTGCCACATCATCCTGGTCAATCATGGCTCATTTGCTATCAGATCTAAATCTAATTGATGGGATGACATCATCTGATCCAATTAGATTAGAGTCTCTCACAAACCTCCTTAGGTGGCGCCAAGATTGATCAAAGAAGAGTCTTTAGTGCCACCCAAGTATAGAGCTTGAAGCAACTGGAGTCCCATCCATATGGGACTCCAATCTTTATCCTCTTTAGGCACACACATCCCTAGGCATGTGCCCCCTCCCTTTCCTCCTTTTAGCTAGGGGACAAAGCCCCATCTACTCTCCTATGGATGCATAACACATGGATAGATGTCTAAGTATCAAAGGTCAACATTTCACCAAAGTCAAAGAACAAGATTTAACAGGTGATGAAAAATGACAGGTGTTGTCTCAAATTTATCTTATAAATTAAGACAACCCTTCTCTAAGCTGGACAAGCTCCAGTCAGACCAAGTAAAGATTTTTGAGTGAGGCCAAACATATTTGGCTCAGTCGAGATAACTTTTAATAATTATTGAAGGAGAATATCAGGCTCAATCATGTGCTAGCATAATTTTCTTGAATCTAATTGAATCTTATTCAAATCAATTAAACTGGATTAGTCCAATTGATGATATCCAGATCCAAACCCTTGTTTGTGTAATTCAGTTAGGTTTACTTCCATATGGTAATGGGATATGTCATGATCTCTATCATTGTAGGAATTTGGTGCAATCCAATTCCTACAATGAACATGCTATAGCCAACATACACCTCAGAATTTCGAATGGCTAGGAGATCGAGTTATGGTGTAGTCAAACTATAACACCCTCAAGATGAACTATCGATGCACCTCAGGTCAAAGAATTAGATACACTACTACAACTTCGAGCTAGTCATTGACGAGAAGGTAGACTTCCTTATGACTGCTCGAGCTGGTCATGCTCAGTGCCCTCATTCTCTAACGAGTACCTATACTCTCACTCTAAGTCTCTACCATAGACCAAACTCATCTACCTTAAGAAGCAATGTACACAACTTCCAGATCAATCACCATCCTCATGATGTCCTACGATCGGAAGCATTTTATGAGTTAATAATGAAAATTCATGTCTTAATTTTCAACTCTTGAAAATATGAACCATCATTACCATTAATCAAGGGATGTATCATAGACACTTTCAAATACATACTGTGATAGAAAATAACCCATTTTATTATTTATAGTCAAAATTATAATTTTGCCCTAAGATGTGTATTACAAGTGTTTAACCAATTTTAACTTTTAGGGCACACATATCTAACAAACTCCCACTTGACCAAAGCCAATTCTAGGTTCCATCTTCTTAAGGTGGATTTCGATCTTCTGCTGGCCCAATGGCTTTATGAGTGGGTCTGCCACATTGTCTGTGGAGTTGACTCTCTTGACCTCGACATAACCCTTCTCGAGGTAATCGTAGATGAGGTGGTATCGCCACTCGATGTGCTTGGATTTCTGATGAGACCTTGGCTCCTTAGCAAGGGTTGTGATGCTATTATTGTCGCAGTAGAGAGAAATGGCATCTAACGGCATCACTCCAATTTCTATGAAGAATTTCTTATACTAGAATGCCTTCTTCGTAGCCTCTGATGCAGCGATATACTCTGCTTCCATAGTGGAATCTGCTATCACTATCTGCTTGAAACTCTTTCAACTGACAGCACCATCATTAAACACAAATAGACTCCCAGATGTCAACTTTCAATCATCTATATCGAACATAAAATCCGAGTCTGTATACCCCTGGACTTGAATTTCTGCATTACCAAAAACCAACAACATATCCTTAGTTCTTCTCAAGTACTTAAGGATACATTTCACAAAAGTCAGTGTTCTTCACCTAATTTGAACTGATATTTGCTCGTGAACTCCAGCATGGGCTATATCAGGTCATGTATATAAATGAAATACATAGGCTCCCTATTGCTGAAGCATAGATCCTGCTCATGCGTTCTACTCCTCAGGTGTGGCTAGAGCCAATCTTACTAGAAGAAACATGTTTAAGATACACCCCTGGAGCCATGCTAAATTTTAAATTCTTATTACATCTTCTAGACCTTACTCCACTCGATACCAGAACTTAATTTCAATTGATGTCTCCTAACTCCATAGATTTGAAACCAATTTTACTGTGACCTGGGAATAATTTCTAAGGGAGGTTCAATAGTATAGTACGAGAATAATAGCCACTGATGAAAATATATAACTTAGAAAAAATCAAATAATTGATCATATCATTGAGTTTCCAGCCCAGATGGTAGTTATATATGGAAGCTTTCTATACTTATATCAACTCACTGTTGACCTAATGGTGTTCATTAGATATTTTCTCCAGAATCCTAATTTACGTCATTAATTCCAAAAAAAATCTACAGCATGATATCGATGGTTAGCATAGCTTACTGACGGGTATCCTAATTCAATTCCTACTATCCTTTTGCCAAAATCTAGCTTTAAATGTTCTACATTTTCTCCCATCTTTCTCTGTGTTTTATATCAATATACATACTTTCAGGTTACCATAAAACGAAAGTGATCGACAAACTTCAGATATTTTCAATCAATATCGCCTATTATGATTTAATTAATCATTATTAAGAAATCCTCATTCTTGATACATCTCTTAAATGAAATCTTTGACTTGATGGGTAAGGGTAAGTGATTGTATTGGCTCACCTAATTTGTTCCAACAGGATCCTTACCGTTGCTCTTGTGGAAGATTTTTTTCCTTGGCATTCTCTTTTTCCAATGTCGTTTGAATAAACTATTTTTCAAAAAAGAGGCATGCCGGATCATAACCATTATGGTTTTGGAAAAGAAATGATATCTTAATGAATCTTTAGGATATCTATAAAATCAAGCTCTAAATCTATACTGCTGATTTTGGGTCCCACTTGTGTCCTTTTGACAAAGCTAGACAACCTAAATTTTTGGATGATAATCTTGATTTCTTACCATGCCATATCTCAACGGGTGTGGTGAAATGATTTTAAGGAAATCCTATTTTAGTTATATTAGCAAAGTTAACAAACTATTTTAAAAAAAATCAGAAAGGTCTATGAATCCTTATGGATTGAACCAATATCTAATAGGGTCCGATTCTCCGTCAAATTTTGTTGAGTTGAGATGTTTCAGGTGGAGTCCATTGAGAGATTATATCATTTTGCTTGAGATGTCAAGAAATTTTTGACTAAGGTATTAACCTCCTCGATCTGATCGAGAATCTTAATAGGTTTTTCAGTTTGCTTTTCTACTTTATATCTAAATTTCTTGAACTTTTCAAAAGCTTCAGAATTATGTCTTATAAGATACACATACCCATATCAAGATAAATTATCGGTAAAGATTAATGAAGTAGATAAAGTTGTCTTTAGTCAGACAACATCAAATGGGCTGCATCACATCAGTATGGTACTAAGGTAAGTAGATTGTAGGCCCTTTTCCATGTCCTACAAAAGGGAGCATTAGTCATTTTGTCATGAGACATGATTACAAATTGGATATGATCGAAAGTCACTGAACTCAATAGCCGATTTTCTTCAAGTTTGTTAATCCTATTTTTCTGCTACATTGACTAGCCTTAGGTGCCATAGAATATCTATCATTTGAACTATCCCTAGATCATTTTGATCTTCATGGCATTTACATTTTGGCTCGATACTAAGATAGATACATCAATATGTAACTGAATAGAGACGCGGTTAATGAGAAAACCACTTTAATTTTATTTTTTTTATAAAGAATATTAATAATGATCTTAAGAACAACTAATTATATAGCAAATTCTTGTGCTAAATTATGAAATAAAAAATCAAATTTTTGCTTACAACAGGCCACATAGTAACATCCTTATAATACTAATCTAAACCAGATGGTTACGTCGAAGAGGGTAAGGCTTTCCACACCACAAGTAGTAATTCTTGCTTCAATTTTCGATGCAATAGGATCAATCTCCCCCATCTCCCTCACTCTTGCTTCTTCCTAGGCATCCCTTAAGATCCTACATGAAAATGTAAATGAGCACTAGAACTAGAGTTAAGCACCCAAATGGATACAGAAGAAATTGTAAGATTAGATTCAATAAGGAGGATACCTCCAAAAGGACCTATCCTCTTCTTATTCTTCATGGTGGCAAGGTATATAGGGCAGTTCCGCTTTCAGTGGCCATCTATGTTACAATGGAAATACTTTTCTTTGTTAGCGATATTTTTCTTCAGCTCTGCCTTCTTCTTCTTTCCACCATCCATCCTTTGCCTTTTCACAGACTCAGTCTTCTTCTTTCCAAAAGATTTTCTCTTGGAAGAAGTCCATTCTATAGCAAGTACTGAGCCTTTAGAACCTTTCATAGAAAGCTCAGCAGTAACCAACATATTCATAAGTTCGATCAGAGTACTCTGAGGTTTATGCATATGATAGTTCATGATGAACTGCCCATACGCATCAGTCAAGGATTGCAGAATTATGTCATTCTATAGATCTTGATCTAACTTCACTCTGAGCTTCTCAAGCTCTTCCAAGTCCTTGATTATCATCAGACAATGATCTTGGACTGACTGTCCATCAAGCATTTTAGCCTTAAAAAGTTATTTAGTGATCTGATACTTGGCTGTGTGACTCTGTTCACCAAATAACTCTTGTAGGTGAGCGAACATTTGACGAATGATCTTGATATCTTCATGTTGGCGTTGAAGCTCATCAGACATTGAGCCCAACATGTAGTATCTGATCTTATTATCTTCATCCATCCATCTATCAAGAGATGCTCTCTGTTTAATGAATGGATGGGTTGGTAAGGTGGAGTGATCCTAGTCCAATACATGAATTAACTTCTTAAAATCCAAAATGATTTTGAAGTTTCGAAGCCAATTCTTGTAATTAGGTTCGGTCAATCTATGGGTGTGCAGGATACGGGCTAGTGGGTTGGATGCAGATATTTTTCTATAGAGAGTTAAAGTTTCTAGTTAGATTTTATAATTAAGACTTGACCAATTTATTTAGAATTTTGATTTTTAAACAAATTAGCTTCCACTATTTTCTTGGATCCCTACACTCCCTCTATAGAGATGCAAAAATCTCCATGATTAATGATTTTTAGTGGATGGTACAGTCCCACCAACTAACTCATCACCTCACCTAATAGTTATTGATGATGGATTAGCCAATGAGTGAACAACTTTTGTCCAATGATTCTCTAATCATGGTGCACCCATGCTTGGTCTCTAATTCATGAATCTCACCGTGCCCAAAATATTGATTCACTCCTTAGTTAAGTCAGACCGACCATTTGCACAGATTAGAGTCCTAATTGGGTTCTCACCATATCCAAAATATTGAGCCCAATCCATCCTCCAGCCCATAGCATCCAATGTCTGATAGACATGGTTGCATCTTTTTGGTGCAACTGAACCACTGTGACCAGCTGAGAATAATCAACCTCAGAATGGGCTCGTACATCTACAATGATAGAAGACCTTAGACTTAATATTTTTTTAAAAAAATTTAATTTAGATCTCTTTAAACTTGACTTGATATAGTCATAACCATTATGACTAACCTAGTGGCATGGGTTAGCTCAGATTATTAGCCACCTCAGATCAAGACTGAGCCGACAAATATGGTCAGGTAAGTGAGATCGGTAGAAGGGATATGCCATTAACTCGATAAGAACGTATTCAAATTGAGTAGCTTCCAATTAAAAATCAATCGATTGTATATGCCAAACTTACCTTAGATACCAAATTGTTGAGTCAGAACCAATCGGATTAGCCTACAATCCAAACTCTAACCACTGAGCCTAATTAGATCTTAACTTGATCGATTACTCATGTGACTCAATCTTGACCTAGGCTTAATCCTATTAGGCTGATCAATTTAAGTAGTCTTGATCCCATCTAATCAATTCTTGATTCGATTTGATCAACCACTAGACCTAATTAAGCTATCTAAGCTCGAACCCAATTTTATGAATATATCTTAGATATAAAAATTCTCAATTTTAGATCTAATATATTTCATAATCTTAATTCTTAATTAAGTTTAGAGTTCATAAACAAAACTTATAAATAAAATTCTAGGATTTCAGGATCTAGTATTTTGCAGAAAATAAGTTTTTGATTTTTGATTAAAGATGAACGCGGAACCCCTACACATCATAAGAATACTCCATCGAATGAAAAGAAAGGGCCTTTAAATCCTTCTTTGTTCTCATGACTGGATGGCCAAGGAAAACGCCTTAATCAAAAATATGATGAATCTACAAAACTAATTAAATCTACATATATATCACATATATAAAATTGATCTAACTTAAAAATATATTTTGCATATATCTAATGTATTATATCATGCATGTTTTCAGATCTAAATTATCTCATAAATATCTAAAAAATAAAATTTATACTTGATCATATCAAATTAAATTTATTCTAGACAACTTTGTAGAACTATTCTACAACTAGTCTAAACATGCATCTATCATATCTCATATGAACAAAATTAAATAAATTTATTTTATATTTTTTAGATCTAATTATAATATTTATAATATTAAAAAGTAGTAAATAAATAAATTTAAAATTATAATTAATCAAACTAAAACTATGATCATCCTAAACTACACATAGAATAATTTTATTCCTAGTATAGTCATGCATCTCATACATCTCAGATCTAGATTATTTAATTTTTTTAATTTTTAATTTTAGATCTAATCATATCTAATGTGACATCTAAAATCATCTAATTATTAGATCAAAATTATATTAAAATTATATCTAAATAATTATGGAACCTGGCTTCGATACCAGTTGAAGAAAAAATCCTATTTTTCAGATCAAGTTCATTCAGATCTGATTAGATCAAGAGAAATATTTTTTTAAAAAAAATTTAGATCTAAATTAGATCTAAGACTTTTCAGATTAAATTTTATTAATTTAATAAAATAAAAAAAATAAATTAAATTAAATCTAATTTAATTATACCTTGTTATAGGTAATCCTACTACCTTATGATGATCCCGATGTTTGCCTAAGGTTCTGAATGTAGCCACGCAAGTGTCTGGCCTCTACCAGTATTCACTTAGATAGAATCTAGAGATCTTCTCTTTTTTAATTTGTACTCTAAAGATTAGATCTGGATCTGATCTTTAAGATCTTCAAAAATAGTTTTTGAAGATCAGGTGTTGTCTCATGCAGCCATGCTGCCTTCTTACTTTCTTGTTGCCTTTCTCTTGCTTGGATCGCACCAAACTGAAGTCCAACACTTTTAGGCATGGAGAGGAGAGAGAGAATCTGAAGGAGGCATGGAGAAGAAGAGAAAGGGGCTATATGGCATGGGAAAAAGGTAGAAGTTCTCAATCTTAGGCACAGACAGGGTTTATATAGACCCTGCTGCGCCATACAGTGCCACATCATCTCAGTCAATCATGGTTCTTTGTACAATCAGATCTAAATCTGATTAATGGGATGACATCATCTGATCCAATCAGATTAGAGTTCCTCACAAACCTTCTTAGGTGGCACCAAGATTGATCAAAGAAGAGTCTTTAGCGCCACCCAAGTAGAGAGCATGAAGCAACTAGAGTCTCATCCATATGGGACTCCAATCTTTATCCTCTTTGGGTGCATGCCTCCCTAGGCATGCACCCCCTCCCTTTCCTCCTTTTAGCAGGAGGATAAAGCCCCATCTACTCTTCTATGGGTGCATGACACATGAACAGATATCTAAGTGTCAAAGATCAACATTTGATCAAAGTCAAAGAACAAGATTTAGCAGGTGATGAAAAATGGCAAGTGTTGTCTCAAATTTATCTTATAAATTAAGACAATTCTTTTCTGACCTGGACAAGCTCCAGTCAGACTAAATAAAGATTTCTGAGTGAGTCGAAATACATTTAGCTCAGTCAAGATAACTTTTAATGATTGTTGAAGGAGAATATTAGGCTCAATCATGTGCTAGCATGATTTTCTTGAACTAATTGAATCTTATTCAAATCAATTGAACTAGGTTAGTTCAATTGATGATATCTAAATCCAAACTCTTATTTGTGTGATCCAGTTAGATTCAGTTTCGTATGGTAATGGGATATGTCATGATCTCTATCATTGGCATCATCAAAATACCTTCCGATGAATCAAAACTTTTCTGATTCATTCAACTAGTATGATCGATTATCCAAATCATTCTAATTGCTCCCAAAATCCATCAGTGACACCTAGCAGCATATGGTGGCAATCCATCAAAATTGAAAATGAACCTCTTGGTGCAGTTACCTGTGTGATTAAGTTTCTCCATCTTGAGCTCCGATTAGATTAGGGTTAAGGTGATCTCGTCAAATCCTAATTTCCGTCATATGAATTAATCATTCGATTCAAGTCCGATGTAAAAACTCTAATAGAAACTTTTTCCATCATTTCACTCTGTCATGGTCATGAGCTTATGGACTTGATTCTCATGATCATCATAGGGCTGCTCCTCATCTACAGAGGTAGATAGATCTTTTATTGGTGCAATCCAATTCCTACAATGAACGTGCTATAGCCAACATACACCTCAGGATTTTGAATCGCTAGGAGACTGAGTTATGGTGTAGTCAAACTATAGCACCCTCATGATGAACTATCGATGCACTTTCGATCAAAGAACTAGATACACTACTACAGCTTCAAGCTAGTCATTGACAAGAAGGTAGACTTCCTTATGACTGCTCGAGGTGGTCACGCTCAGTACCCTCATTCTCTAATGAGTACCTATACTCTTACTTCGATGTCTCTACACCATAAACTCAAGACTCATCTATCCTAAAGAAGTGATCGTACACCAACCTTCCGAATCAATCAGCATCCTCATGATGATCCTATGATCAGGACCATTTTATGAGTTAATAATAAAAATTCATGTCTTAAATTTTCAACTCTTGAAAATATGAACTATCATTACCATTAACTTAAGAGATGTATCACAGACACTTTCAAATACACGCTATGGTAGAAAATAATCCATTTTATTATTTATAGTCAAAATTATAATTTCGCCCTTAGATGTGCATTACAAGTGTTTACCCAATTCTGGCTTCTAGGACACACATATCTAACATTTGTCACCCAAAATAAGCCCATAAGTATTGCACAAAATAGATAGGGAGATAGGAAAAAAGTTAAGGCACAAGGGACTCTAATCTTCCTAGAGTTTGATCTCTATTAAACTCTTTGACCTGGTCAAATCGGATTTTGATTGGGTCAAAACCCTATCCATATGGGGTGTATGTCTAGGGGGCATGCACCCTCTCCTCTCCTATGAAATCACCTAGGGACGTGCACCCCTAAAAATTCTCCAGCGGGCGCATGTCCCTATCCTTTCTTTCCTGCATCTGGGTCAACCCTTGATCCTTGTCCTAAAAGAATGAGAAATTAGCAGGCCTTATCCTATTTTCATCTGATGGATTAGGACAATACTTTTTTAATCTAGACAAGTTCCAGCCAGATCAAAAGAAATTCATATAGGATTTTCGGATGAGCCAAATCCAATTTGACTCAGTCGAGATGAATCAAAATGATTATAGAAGAAGAATGTTAGATTCAATCGTATGCTAGCATGATTTCTTTAAATAATTAGATCTAATCTAAATCAATCAAACTATGTTAGCTCAATTGATGACATCCATATCCAAATTCTTGTTTGTATGATCCAGTTAGGTTTAGTTCTATATGGTAATGAGACATGTCATGATTTCTATCATTGACATCATCAAAACATCTTTCGATGGACCAAAACTCTTTCAATTCACCTAATTAGAATGATTGATAATCAAGATCATTCTAATTGCTCTCAAAATCCACCAGTGATACCTAGTAGTATATGGTGGCAACCCATCAAAATTGAATGCGAACCTCTCGATGCAGCTACCTGTATGATTAGGTTCTTTTATTATGAGCCCTGATAAAATTAGGATTAAGGTTAACTCATCAAATCCAACACCCGATCATATGATTGAATCATTCAATTCGAGTTCGATGTGAAACCCTAATAGATAACTCTTTTCTATTATATCACACTACCATGGCCATGGGCTTAAGAACTCGATCTCATGATCATCATAGGACTACTTCTCTATCAAGGTTGATAGATTTCATCTTTGTGCAATCTAGATTCTACAATGAACATGCTATAGCCAACATACACCTCAGAATTTTGAGTGTCTAAGAGGTCGAGTTACCTTGTAGTCAAACTATAACACCCTCAAGATAAACTATCGATGCACCTCAAATCTAAGAACTAGACAAATAATTATAGCATCGAGCTTAGTCACTGACGAGAAAGTAAATTTCCTTATAACTGCTCAAGATCGTCACTCTTAGTGTCCTCATTCTCTAACGAGCATCTATACTCTCATTCTGATGTCTCCACACCATAGACTCAAGACTCATCTATTCTAAGAAAGTGATCATACACCAATCTTCTAAATCAATTACCATCCTCGTGATGATCCTACGGTCAGGAGCAATTTATGAGTTAATTATGAAAATACATGTTTTAAATTTTTAACTCTTGAAAATATGCATTAGCATTCCATTAGCTTGAAGGATGTATCACAAACACTATATACACAATATGATAAAAGAAAATAATTTTTTATTAATTTTAAGTCAAAATTATAAAAATACCTTTAGAAAGTGTATGATAAGTGTCAACCAATCTAACTTCTAGGGCACTCATCTAACATCCTCTTTATTACTTTCTTTTATTCTTGTCTTCCATATCTCTCTTTCTAAACCCTTGTCCTAAGGAAGACTCCTTGTTCTTAATAGGACTCTATCTTAATAAGGGAAGGAAGAGAGAAATTGGACAATAGGAAGAGGTTTGTAAGAAAGAAGAAATTGGATTGAATTACCTCGGAAGCCCGGAGAGCCCCTTATTTATAATGTATGCAGGGGCACCTCCACCAATTTCTCACACCCTCTCCTTGGGCTCATCTCACACTCACTCCATCATCTCATGCCCATCTAAAAAATCACACCATGTTGAAGCAAGAGAATTAGTTCCAAGAGTTGCTTCGCATAGAAGGACTCTTCAGAAAATAATTCTCTATCATTTCAAAAAAGTTATGTGACTTTACTTCTACTTGGCACCACCAATTAATAGTTTGATCTGATTAGAAGGCCATCCAATGACCCTCATCCAATGGCCCTCATTATGTGCACCAACATCAGATCAGGCATGGAATTTGGAGGAATTTCAAAAACCATGGAGATTAGGTCAAAGGGACGCCAACAAGGGAAGGGGCGGCTAGCAGTCTTCATCCATTCAAATTTCTAAATAACAATCGTAGACTTTTATCTTCAGAAGGACTCTTTGTGCCTCCTTTTAGATCTAAAGTCCATGCCATAAAATAAATTATTTAGAAAATTGAATGGATAAGGTTAAGAAGATTGGCACCAACCAAACTTATGCACCAAACTCCCTAGCGCATAAACAAAAACCCCACGTGCCAAGAGAGAGATTCTCTAGCACGTGGGACTCAAATATGAGGCATCTAAACCCCTGGTCAACAAGCCAAGAGTCAACCCAATTAATTAACCAAATCTAATTTGGTTTAAATTAGATTTAATTAGCCCAAATTAGAACCTAATTTGAATCCGATTCAAATGTTGGTGCTAGGATTTACAACATGTACTAGCATGTTCAATATGCAAACATTATCTAATCCAATTAAATTCTTAATCAATTCTCTTTATATATGACTCATTGGATTCCACATCTAGCCAATAGTGAATCTAGATGTGATTTGATCTAATTTGGTTAGAACTCAACCAAATTGATTTAGTTCAAATCGAGCTAACCTGATTTGATCAATCAGAATCCTTTTCTAATTGATGATCAAATTAAACTCTATAATTCGATCAAACTCATAAAATAAGATTGATGTCTAGCAATATATCATGTCTATCCAAAAGATATGAAATTTAGATAGAAATATCAAAAATATTCTTCCGTGGAAAGTTATCGTGTAATTCGATCCTACAATCATCTTGCATCCCAAATATGACTTTGGACGTGGAATCATGTCAAATTCAATATAATATTCAAATTTCTCTCAATCATATAATGATGATTTAATTAATAAAATATTAAAAAAATTTCTAATTTCATCATGCTTTAATCAAAGTCTTTCTAAATTATCATTCGATTGAAGCAAGTAAGATGCGATCTCCTCTTACTAAGAGTGATCATTTCCATGTTAACCTACTCATAATCTCTATATGCAATCCACTATATCTAGAATATTTCGTACATAACTAAGTCATGAATGAGTATGAACTAAAATATAGATTCATGCAAACAAGGTTCTATAGGAGTCTTAGGTCAAAGGATTATATACACAACTTCTACTATGAGAATCATCTATTGACAAGTAGATAAGATTCCATCAGATATTCTCAAGTTAGATCAATTTAGTGAATTCATTCTCTAATGAGCATCCACATCCTTATATTAGTATGATACACAAGTGATTGTAAGATCAATCATTCTCTCCATCGAGCATATATAGAATGTGCCAGTCTTTTCAAAAATAATGATCTCTAACTCAATGCTCCATCGATCAAAAATATTTTAGATTAGAATTTTAAGATTTTAGGTCTCACTAGTATGATCCCACCATAATCCTAAAATTATAGTCCTAATCTATGAGGTTCATCATAATCTTAAATAAATAATTAAGACACAACATATGATGAAATATAAATACCTTTTATTTATTTAAAAATATCATTATATGAGTCTGGAAGATAAAAGAATAACCCATCAAAATATATATTTTGATTAGCTTGTTGGGCATATTCCTTTCAAACTCCTACTTGCACTAAAGTCAATCGCCCTTACATCTCAATCCCATACAATCGAGGTGAAGATCGAATTGCTACTGTGATAGAGCTTTAATGAACGGGTCTGCTATATTGTTCTTTATATTTACTCGTTCAATGATTACATCTTGTCTCTCGATAATCTCATGAATGAGATGGAAGCATATCAGAATATGCTTGGATTTATAATGAGACCTAAGTTTCTTTGTTTAAGCAACTGCATCAGTATTATCACAGTAAAGTTGTACTGGATTCTCAATCTCAGTAATGACACCCAACTCAATGATGAACTTCTTCATCCAGACAGCTTTCTTGGTAGCTTCACTCGCAACTATATATTTTGCCTCAGTAGTCGAGTTAGCTATAGTTGGTTGCTTGAAACTTTATCAATTCACTTATCGACCATTTAGAGTAAAGATATATCCTGAAATGAATTTGCTATTATCTAGGTCTAATTGAAAACTAGAGTCAGAATATCCTTCTAGTTTAAGATCAGATCCTCCATATAACAAAAAATATTCTTAGTCCTTCTTAAGTACTTAAAAATATTTTTCACTACTTTTCAATGATCCTCTCCTGGATCAACCAGAAATCTACTAGCTATACCTAAAGCATAAGCAACATCAGGCCTGATACATAACATGGCATACATTATTGATCCTACTGCTGAAGCATAAGAAATAGAACTCATTCTATTTCTCTCTTTAGGTGTCTCAAGAGACATCTTCTTAGAGAGATGTATGCCTTAACTCATGGGTAAGTAACCTCTTTTACTTCCATCCATGCCAAACCCTTTCAGCACTAAGTCAATATACCTAGATTGGGACAAGCCTAACATCCTCTTAGTGTTGGAAAATATATCCTAAAGCCAATCATCTAAGTAGTAGATGATTGGAGTTAGTATACGAATTATCTAATAATAATAGTAATTTGGCTATTTCATCATAAAAGTTCTATCTTCCTTAAATGAACTTCTAAATTATGATGAAATTATTAGAACCACAATCAATTGATAAAGAAGAATTTATCGGATGGTTCTTAAATTATTCACGATCAAATGATAAGTTATTAACAAGGATGATAACTTATCGAGTGTAGGTCCCCGTATGCCATATGCGTTGGTTATCCTCGTAATCAAGTGGTGTGGAGATACTAGTATGACATCTAGGTGAGATATAGGAGTACATCTATACTGAATGTGATCAATGTAGCACTCTACTATTAAGAGTAGCTAGCTAAAGCTAATGAGTATAAGTGTCCCTTCGACCTGAGATCGTCACGGTGACTTGCGAGCAACTCATTATACTTTGGTGCTGGACTGCCTGTATTCTAATATAGATGATGAAAGGTTTTTGGGTACAGTCAAATACTTATAAAGTTGATGTGTGAGTCAAAATGAGATTGACCACTCTTGATTAACTTCAGAAAAAGAATGACACGCTGTGTTTCAATTTAGCAAAATCTAGGCCTGGGTAATCCTCGTGAGGTATCACGAAATTTGCAAAATTTTAAGACACAATAGAGATGACTTGTATGAGTGTTTGATAGCATACTCGAAGTTGCTTTGAGCATTATTGGTCATAGATATAAATTATACGATAACCATGGGCCAGGGTTCTAAGAATGTTGCTTTGCATATATTTGACCTATCTGAACGTCAAAAACCATTGCTAGATGGTAACTTTGATTGGTACAGAAATTAATTTCTATACTATCAACTTAGGTTTAAACCTATGGGGTCATACACATTAGAGCTTGTAACCTGATCAGATGGTTAATTGATGATTGAGAATCGTTTCAAGGTCAAACATTAAATGCGATTGATGTTTGACCTAATCCAAGTATTGCAGGAGGATTGATTAATAATTGAATTACTAATTGGCTCAACTTGATAGAGCAATCGAGCTGAAATCAAGTCTAATTGAATTAGATTCAATTAAAATTAGTTTGGACTTAATTGGGTTAAACCAATTAGTTTATTGAATAAGCCAATTGCAAGAAAAAATCAATTCCTAGTTGGACTAGGATTTAAGTGCATCTAATTCCAAATTGACTTTGAATTTAAATTAAAATTAAATATAATTTAATTTAATTTAATTTAATTTTTAATTGAACTAGGATCACTTTTAATTGGTTGTATTTAATCTAGTTTAAATATGAATTAAACTAGGCTTTGACCTAGTCAAATAGGGTCCCAGTTGGACTGGGACTCTCTCCCTTTCCTTATGCCAACAAAAGCTCACGCCCCACTTTTAAATTTCAGATATTTTCTATGTATTCCCACTCCCAAGAAGGCCTTCCACGCCCACATATCAAATTATTTGTGAGTTTGTTTTGACTTGGTCAAAACAAGAAAGAGTTGGGATTTCTTTCCTTCTTGCAAGAGTTCTATTTTGACCAAACTCCTTTCTCCCTTGTACGCCACCTCTACCCATGCCCTCATTTTTTATTTCCATCCTTTCTTCCTCTCTTTTGGGTGTTGGTTTTCTATTTCACATGCCAAAAATTAAGGGAGGGGCATCCAACCCATCCAAGACTTGGACGCCCCATAGAAGTCCTTCTTTGACTAGGTTTTGACCTAATCTTGCAATAAAAAATAGACGCCTCTTATGAGATGGTTTTAAGATATAAAAAATTATAAAAAAATTAGAGGAGAAGGAGGAGAAGGCGTGGAGGATTTGTGGTGCTAAGATTCTTAGAGAAGAGCCCTCAATTAAGACATCAATGATTGATGTCTTGAAGAGACAAGGTAAGAGAAGATTGTCTTCTCTTATATTTTTCTTTTATGTTTCTCTCTTTCTATTTTATTTATAATTTTTATATGATAAAAATCTAAGAGAGAGAGAGAGAGAAAGGGCTTGAGGAAAGATGGCACCAAGATCCTTAGAGAAAAGATCTTCATCTGGACATCAATCGTTGATGTCATGAAGGCACAGAGGTAAAAGAAGATTATCTTCTCTTTATTTTCTTTTGAGTATCTTCTTCTTTATTATTTTATGTAATTTTTATATAATAAAGATCTAAGATAAAGAGAGGAAGAGGACGTGGAATCTGTGCTCCAAGGTGTTGGGGTATGGTGATTTTTTTTGGACATGATCTGATCAATATCCTGATGCAAGAAGAAGAAGAGAAGAAGATCTTCTCTTAGGGTTTTCTTGAGAGCCCTTCTTCTCAATTTTATTTATAAGATTTTTATAAGAAAATTTTGAGGGTGTAAAATCTAAAAATTAGAAAAAAAATTAGAGGAGAAGATCTCCTCTGATCCTAGCAAAGAAGTGTTTTCAGGACATCAACTATTGATGTTCTGAAGGAGAAGATTTGTCTTCTCCTAGGATTTTTTCCATATATCCTTTTATTTTCTAATTTATGAGAGATCCAAGGATTGGATTCCTTCCTCATTTTTCCTTATGTTCTTCATCTCTTGGATTATCCAAGAGATCTGAAGAACATGTATTTGATTAACCATCAGATGGAATCCATGAGAAGCTAGCACTTCGAGCGGATTTTCGTTCGACGAACCTTCGATCTATATTGCAGGTTCGTATGGATCACCTGTAGAGACCAGATGCATGTGCGGCTCCAAAAGCAATAATGAATTCAATCATGGAGTTCTCGATCCATGCAAAGATAAGAGATATGATCTCTTGGTAACCTAGATGCGATCTAGAATTAGATCTAGAATTATTCTAGATCTAGGTATTGATTTGATCAATACCACTCATAATTAATTTAATTTTAGATTTATATTTACATCATAACATATTATAGATCCTCGATGTAGAATTTTATAATTTGATTACATGCATGTTGTAGATTAAATAATTTAATCTATGTCTTCCGCCGCTCTATATTTTGAAAAAATTTTAAAATCTATGCATGAAATCCTACATTTTTTTCTATCAATGGTATCAGAGCCAGGTTCTATTATTTATGTATGCTTTAAATTAAATCTAAAAATTAAAGTTAATTAAAGATTGCACATACTGCCATAAGATTATTCTGTTGTAAATTTAATTCCTTATAATGAAATGGTTGTCCTAGTATGTGCTGATCTAAATTAAAATCATGAATTATTTAGATTAGATCTAAAAATTTATGATTTATTTTTTTTAATTTAAATCTAAGATTTAATAGATATTAGATCTATTTTTTGATTATTTAGATTAGATCTAAATAATATCAGGATTGCACATACTGCCATAAGGTTGTCCTGCTGTATCCCTTATAGTGGAAAGATTGTCTTAGTATGTGCTGATCCGAGAAACCTAAATCATAAATATGTTAGATGAGATCTAAAATAATTTATAATTTATTTTTATATTTTAAATCTAAATTTAAATGGTTTATGATCTAATTTTGATCATTTAGATGAGATCCATGTGATATGTTTCATGTTTAGGTCTAGATCCTTATGTTGTATATGTTGGATATGTAGCTTTTATTTTTGAATCTAGAATGAATATGTATGACGTATTTATTTTATAGAGTTTTAAATTACGAACTTACTTTATGCAAAAACCTAGATTCAAAATTCTAGGACATGATCTAAACAATGAAATAAATCAAATCTATAACCATGTATTGAATATGATTCAATACAATTTAAAAATATTTTAAATAATAAAATCAGAAACTAGTTCTAAGATTCCATAAATCTAAACCCATAAGACTTGAACTTAATTAAGAATTAAGTGATTGTTTAGAATCTAGGTTTGTGATTTGAAGATCCTAAGATAACTTCATAAAATATGGGTTAAAGAGAAATGGGTTAGCTTTGATCAGGTCCTTAACTAGGTTAGACCTAGAGTTAGATTAAATATGGACATAGTTAAGAAATTGATCAAACCTAATTAATAGTTAATTAGAATTAGGTCATTTTTATAGATCACTTCAATAGTTATAGTTGATCAAAATCCATACATCTAACAAATGGATGCTGATCATGGCTCAGTAGTCGAGCCCGAGTCTTTAGGCAAACGAAATCAAAATTGATAAATCGATTGGTGTCTAAGGTAAGTCTGACATTCCAGACCGATGGTTTTTAATTGGCAACCTACTTACCTGGACATTTTTGATGGTGTCTAAGGCAAGCCTTGGCGACCCTTCCATCGATCTCACTTACCTGACCAATGTGGTTAATCAAGTTTTTGATTAGGTTGCTCATTGGTTTGTGCTAACCCATGTCACATAGAAAATCAGTGAGACTAATTTTATTCAGTGAGATTGATTTAGGTACCCATGGACCGTAATTGATCCTAGTCCTCATCAGTGACTTGCAAAGTCAGTGGGAGGACTTGACTTGGTGAAGTCAGTGAGAGCAAATTGGTCCATATCCTTTCTATCCTTAAATCACTAATAATTTAAATCCTCTAAAATTATTAGATCCTTAAAATGATAAAATTATGGGGCTAACAGAGTCATAGCCTTCCATTAAGGTGTTTGATAATGGGTCCATTAACTCAATAATCATTGGAGGCCCAAAGGCCTGGTGCTTGTTGACTAATGAAATTATCATCCATCATATGATGACTTGGATGTGTCTCTCTAATGGTGGTTGGATTGGCCAACCAAAGTTAGACCTGATCATTCATTGGTTGAATGGGCCAAATATGGTCATGTTAATAGTTGGACCTAATTGGACCCTTTTTTGAGAAGGCCAAAGTCAACTGATCAGGGCCTGGGGCAAAATTAAAATTACTAAAAATTATTTGGAGAAATAATTAGTTATGAACCTATCCTTAAATGTACATGGGTGGGCCAACTAAAGTTGAGCTTGTGTGCAGTCTATGTGGATTCTAGTACCTACTAGAAAATTAAAGTAATTCCTCAAATTGGAGGTAAAGGCTATCTATTTGAATAAAATAGTGGAAAAACCTTTAGACTAAAGTCCAAGTCTTTAGACTTAAAATGATTCATATACAATAGATCATTGTTCTCTATTAAGGCTAAATCCTAATTGCACCTATCACTGTTAGACAGTGAAGACTTATGGACCCAACTTCAATAATCAATATCAAAAGTTGAATATTGGTTCAGCAATATGAATGGGTTCGTATTGGGATTTTCGAGCCTAGTCAAAATAATTAGTCCAAGGTTAGCCCAAATCAGGCATAGTACTTCTAATGTCTGAAACAGGATCATAGGAAGAAGATTTGTCTTACTTTCCTTGACCACAATAGGCTGAATAAGAGAAGGAGCAAAAGTTGCTCAATAAAGATGTTATATGATAACACCTTAAAACTTCTCTTTATGTAATTCTACTACTTGAGTATTAGATACCAGTGGTCTTATGCAATTCATTACAAGAACTTAAGATAAGTGGAATGTACACACCCTAGTTAGATTATGTCATGGATGTCTATGTTTGACATTACAGGCTTAGTCATATTGACAAGAACAGGATAAACGGGTTAGCTTGAGAGAAAAACCTCGATATCAATGATTGTGAATCATTGATAGCCTGTGAATCTTGTCTTCTTGGGAAGATGACAAAGTCACCTTTTACCAAAAAAAGGTGAAGAAATTAATAAAGTTCTAAATCTCATACATAGTGATGTATATGGACCTTGAACTTAAGTGCCAAGGGAAGATATTAATATTTCATTAAAGACGACCTATCTGGACATGGGTACGTCTGGGATGAATCATTTGAAATGTTCAAATAATTCAATAATGAAAAAAAAAAATAAACTAGATAAAGTATTAAAACTTTTCGATCAAATCGAGGAAGCAAATACTTATCCAGTAAGTTTGTGACATATCTAGGAGAGAATAGAATTCTCTCTCAGTGGATTCTTTTTCAGAACATAATGTATCTAAAAGAAAAAATTGAACTTTGTTAGATATGGTTCAATCCACAATAGGGTATACTTGTCTGTCTATTGCAGGGTTGTGCTCTTGTGACTACTTTTTTACTTTAAAAATTTATACCAAGTTAATCTGTTGCATTGACTCCATATAAGATATGGATCGAGCATAGACCTAGACTCTCACTTTTGAATTTGAAGTTGATCGACCTATGTCATATATTTCCACATAGATAAACTTGGATCCCGATCCAATAAATATTTAAGGGTTATTAATTCTACTATGCTAAAGAACATAAGATGTTCATCAGCAGTAGGTCATTCCTTTTGGAAAGAAGTTTCTTAGAGAAGAAACTGATGCCTATCAAGTTGAACTTGAAAAAGTTTGATTGGTAGATAAGAACCGACGTAATCTAGTAAACCTATAGAATCGAATTTGATCAGATCAAATCTGGAGCCCATTAAAGTATCATCTTTAAGGAGATCTGATAAAGTAACATATTAGCTGGATAGATACTTCAATATCTAGGTCTAGGATGGCGATCCTATTGAGCTCGATGAGAACAACAAGGATCCCATCACCTATAGGGATACAAAGCAGTGATCTAGAGCCATATGATCCAAATTGAAGTCTATGAAAATCAATAGTATATGGACACTAGTTGATTCACTTGAAGGGATAAAATTCATTGGGTATGAATGGATTTTCAAAAGGATCAGAGTAGCACAGATGGAAAGGTAAAGACCTTAAAGCTTATTTGGCTATTACCTCAGAATTAGAACATACATTTTGAACGTATGCCTTTGTTATGAACAAAGACAAATCTTATATTTGTGATTGGGCAAAATATTCTGTAGTATTATTCCATGCATTATCCGTGAATGAAATTCTCTTAATCGAGAATGACATCCCAACATTGCAAAGAATAAAGGTTTAGCTGTCATCTTATTTCTCCATGTACGTGATCAGACATGGTATACTCATTAGAGGTAGTCAGCATATACTAATTTGATCCAAGTGAGAGCCACTGAAAGATTATATAGACAATCTTTAAGTATTTAAAAAATACTAAGGTCCAGTGACTCAAATATGAAAGTACTGACTTAAAATATGTGGATGTTTTAATTTCAGTCAGAACAAGATGACAACTAGAGAATGTCGGATCATATCCTAATTGTAGGAGTAATCTGCTAGAAAGATTCCAAGCTGGATACTTTAACCAATTCAGTTAGTGATGTAGAGTACATCATAGCATATGATGTTGCCATGTAAGCTGTGTAGTTATAGAGGTTCATTAGCAGGTTGGAAGTGGCACCCTCCACCCATGGTCCAGTCCTATCGTAGCACTGAAGCCATAGCTCAGGCTAAAGAATCGAAGGACCAGCATATTCTACATCATTTTCATCTTAGATATTTGATCTGGGTGACGTAGATCTTTAAAAGATCGATGTAAAAGGAGAACTTGACCAACCCATTTGCTAAAGCCTCGAAACTAAAGAGTTCTACGAACTCAAGTGAAAGATATGATATTTGATATCATTCTGATTAGCTTTAGTCCAAGTAAAAGTTATTGAAAAATATGTTCTAAGGTCAATCATCTAAGTAGTAGATGATTGAAGTTAGTATATGAATTATCTAATAATAATAGTAATTTGACTGTTTCATCATAAAAGTTTTATCTTTCTTAAATAAACTCCTAAATTATGATGAAATCTTTAGAACCATAATCAATCGATAAAGAAGGATTTATCAAATGGTTCTTAAATTATTCATGATCAAATGATAAGTTATTAATAAGAATGATAACTTATCGAGTGTAGGTCGTTGTATGCCATATGCATTGGTTGTCCTCATAACCAAGTGGTGTGAAGATGCTGGTATGGCATCCAGGTGAGATGTAGGAGTATATCTGTACTGAACATGATCAATGTAGCACCCTACTATCAAGAGTAGGTAGCTAAGGCCAATGGGTATAAAGGTCCTTCCGATCTGAGATCGCCATGGTGACTTATAAGCAACTCACTATACTTTGATGCTGGACTACCTATATTTCTAATATAGATGATGGATGATTTTTTGGTACAGTTAAGTACTTATAAAGTCGGTGTGAGTCAAGATGGGATTGACCACTCCTACATAACTTCAGGAAGAGAATGACTCACTGTGTTTTAATTTAGCAAAATCTAGGCCTGGGTAATCCTTATGAGGTGTCACGAAATTTGCAAAATTTTGAGACACAATAGAGATAACTTGTATAAGTATTTGATAATGTACTCGAAGTTGTTTTGAGCATTATTGGTCATAGAAATGAATTATATGGTAACCATGGGCCAAGGTTCTAAGAATGTTGCTTTAAATACATTTGACCTATCCAGATGTTGGAAATCATTGCTAGATGGTAACTTCGATTGATACAGAAATTAATTATTGTACTACCAGCTTAGGTTCGAACCTTTGGAGTCACAGACATTAGAGCTTGTAATCTGATCAGATGGTTAATCGATGATTGAAAATCATTTCAAGATCAAACATTTAATGCGATTGATGTTTGACCTAATGCAAGTGTTGTAGGAGGATTGATTAGCAATTGGATTGCTAATTAGCTAAATTTGATTAAGAAATTAGGCTAAGATCAAGTTTAATTGAATTAGATTTAATTAGAATTAATTTGAACTTAATTGGGTTAAGTCCAATTGGTTTATTGGATAAGCCAATTGCAAGAAAAAACCAATTTCTAGTTGGACTAAGATTTAAGTGCATCAAATTCCAAATTGACTTTGAATTTAAATCAAAATTAAATATGATTTAATTTAATTTAATTGGGTTTCTAATTAGACTAGGATCATTTTTAATAGGTTGTATTTAATCTAGTTTAAATATGAATTAAACTAGGCTTTGACCTAGTCAAATAGGAGGAGTCCCAGTTGGACTGGGACTCTCTCCCTTTCCTTGTGCCAACAATAGCTCACGCCCCACTTTTAAATTCCAATTTTTTTCTATGTATTCTCACGCACAAGAAGGCCTTCCATGCCCACATATTAGATTATTTAGGAGTTTGTTTTGACTTGGTCAAAAGAAGAAAGAGTTGGAATTTCTTTCCTTCTTGCAAGAGTCTCCTTTTGACCAAACTCCTTTCTCCCTTGTGCGCCACCTCTACCCATGCCCTCTTTTTTTATTTCCACCCTTTCTCCCTTTCTTTTGGGCATTAGTTTTCTATTTCACATGCCAAAAATCAAGGGAGGGGCGTCCAAGAGTTGGACGCCCCATAGAAGTCCTCCTTTGACTAGGTTTTGACCTAGTCTTGTAATAAAAGGTGGATGCCTCTTATGAGATAGTTTTAGGATGTGAAAAATTCTAGAAAAATCATGAAAAATTAGAGAAGAAGGAGGAGAAGGCATGGAGGATTTGTGGTGCCATGATTCTTGGAGAAGAGTCCTCAATTAAGACACCAAATGTTGATGTCTTGAAGAGACAAGGTAAGAGAAGATTGTCTTCTTTTATATTTTTCTTTTACGTTTTTCTTTTCCTATTTTATTTATGATTTTTATATGATAAAAATTTGAGAGAGAGAGAGAGGAAGGGCTTGAGGAAAGATGGCACCAGGATCCTTAGAGAAAAGGTCTTCATCTAGACATCAATCGTTGATGTCATGAAAGCACAAAGGTAAGAGAAGATTATCTTCTCTTTATTTTCTTTTGAGTATCTTCTTCTTCATTATTTTATTTAATTTTTATATAATAAAGATTTGAGAGAGAGAGAGAGAGAGGAAGAGGATGTGGAATCTATGCTCCAAGGTGTTGGGGCATGGTGATCTTTTTTGAATATTATCTGATCATGTCCTAATGCGAGAAAAAGAAGAGAAGAAGGTCTTCTCTTAGGATTTCTTTAAGAGCCCTTCTTCTCAATTTTATTTATGAGATTTTTATGAAAAAAATCTGAGGGTGTGATATCTATAAATTAGAAAAAAATTCAAAGGAGAAGGTCTCCTCTGATCCTAGCATAGAGGTATTTTCAGGACATCAACTATTGATGTCCTGAAGGAGAAGATTTGTCTTCTCCTAGGTTTTTTCCATATCTTTTTATTTTCTGATTTATGGAAGATCCAAGGGTTGGATTCCTTCCTCATTCCTCCTCATGTTCTTCATCTCTTGGACTGTCCAAGAGATCCAAAGAATATGTATTTGATTAACCATCAGGAGGGATCCACGAGAAGCTAGTACTTCGAGCGGATCTTCATTCGACGAACCTTCGATCTGTGTTGCAGGTTCGTGTAGATCACCTGTAGAGATCGGATGCATGTGTGGCTCCAAAGACAACAATGGATTCAACCACGAAGTTTTTGACCCGCACAAAAGTAAGAGATCTGATCTCTTGGTGACCTAGATGTGATCTAGAATTAGATCTAGAATTGTTCAAGATCTAGGTATTGATGTGATCAATACCACTCATGATTAATTTAATTTCAGATTTATATTTACATCATAACATGTTATAGATCCTTGATGTGGGATTTTATAATTTGATTACATGCATGTTGTATATTAAATAGTTTAATCTGTCTTCCGCTACTCTATATTCAAAAAAGTTTTGAAATCTATGCATGAAATTCTATATTTTTTTCTATCACTTAGATCTGTCTCTATAGATCTTTATACCAAGTACATAGGATGCTTCTCCCAAGTCTTTCATGAAAACTTACTTGATAGCCATAATTTGATCAATTGCAACATTGGGATATTATTCCCAATGAGTATGTCATCTACATATAGAACCAAGAAAACCATGGCACTTCCACTAATTTTCTTGTACACACAAGACTCATCTACATTTTTTATGAAGCCAAACACTTTGACTATGATATTAAAATGGATGTTCCAACTTCTTGAAGCCTGCTTTAATCCATAAATGAATTTTTTAAGCTTGCACACCTGATTTGATCTCTCTTTTGAGACAAATCCTTCTGGTTGTGATATGTAAACCTCCTTCTCAAGAAAACCATTAAGAAAGACGGTCTTCATATTCATTTGTCATATTTCATAATCATAGTATGTGGCTATAGCAAGCATAATCTAAATAAATTTGAGCATGGCAACAGGTGAGAATGTTTCATCATAATCTACATCTTGTTTTTGCCTGAAATCCTTAGCCACCAGTCTGACTTTATAAATTTCAACTTGGCCATCTGCTCCAATCTTTTTCTTATAGATCCATTTGCACCCAATAAGGTTTACACCCTCAAGTGCATCAACCAAAGTCCATACTTTGTTGACATATATGGAGTCCATCTCAAATTTCATGGCTTCTAGCCATTTATCAGAGTCTCTACTCATGACAGCTTCCATATAGGTCAAAGGTTCATCATTCTCTAAGATTTGGACTGCATTATTCTTAATAATGAATTCATACCTCATAAGTGCATGTCGCACTCTATCATTCCTATGGAGAGGAGTTGTGTTCTGATTGTTTTCTATTTATGTATTTATTTGGTTGAGGAATTTTTATTTGTTTATCGTAAACTTTATTAAGTTCAATATTTCTTCCACTGCCTCTTTCTAGGATAAATTATTTCTTCATGAAAGTGGCATGCCTACTTACAAAGACTTTTTGTTCAGTAGGATGGTAGAATAGATATCCTATACTATCTTTAGGATGTCCCAGAAATAAACACTATCTGCTCTAGCATCTAACTTATGTCCAAAATTTTTTTTGACATAAGCCGGACAATCCCATATCTTAAAATGCTTAAGATTAGATTTCTTTCCTCTTCATATCTCATATGGAGTGTTAGATATAGACTTAGAAGGTACTCTATTCAAGATATACACTATAGTCTCCAAGACATAATCCCAAAAGATAATAGGTAACTCTATGAAGTACATCATCGACCGTACCATATTTAATAAAGTATGATTCCTCCTTTTGGCTATACTATTTAACTATGGTGTATAATGAGGGATCCATTCAGTGAAAATTTTCTTTACTTTAAGATAGTTCAGAAATTCACTAGATCATTATTCTTCTCCTCGATCTAATCAAAGAATCTTTATACTTTTTCTAATTTATTTCTCGACTACACTTTGATACTCTTTGAATTTATTAAAGACTTCAAATTTATATCTCATAAGATACACATATCCAAACCTAAATAAATTATTAGTGAATTTTATATAGTAAGAGTATCTTTCTCTGGCCTACATGGTCATAGAACCACATACATCTGTATGTATAAATTCCAATAACTCATTTATCCTTTCTCCATGTCCACTAAATGGAGTTTTGATCATTTTGCCCATGAGACAAGATTCACAAGTTTCTAATGATTCATAATCATAAGGATCAAAGAACTTTTCTTTGTATAACTTGTTGATCCTAATCTCACTTATATGACCACCAAGTTGATGAAGGAAAATCATGATTTTTCGGACCAGGTTCGTTCAGATCTGATCAGATCAAGAGATATATTTTAAAATTTTTTCTCTTTGATCTAGATCAGATATGAGATATTTCAGATCTGATTCTTATTATTTTAATAATTAAAATAAAATTAGATAAATTAAATTTAATTTAATTTATCTTAAAGTGGGTAATCCTATTACCCGATGATGATCTTATGAGCAGCGGAAGGTTCTGGATCTAGCCACGTAAGTGCCTGGCCTCTACCGGTATCCACTCAGACTGGATCTAGAGATCCTCTTCTTTTCTATCATATCTTCAAAAATCAGATCTGGATCTGATCTGGAGGATCTTTAAAACTTCTTTTGAAGATCAGCAGTTGTCCTTTGCAGCAGCACAGCCTTCTAGCTTTCAGTCGTCTTTCTCTCATCTGGATTGCACCAACCAAGATCCAAAATACTTTTGGATGTGGAGAGGAGAGGGAGAAGGTGGGTTTGGCATGGAGGAAGAAGGGAGAGGCAACCTTGGGGTGTGGGATTTCAATTGCTCTTTGAGTTTGGCGTAGGGTCTTATTTATAGACTAAGCATGATCCAACTTCTCTTCTTCCCAACCAATCACAATCCTTTATAAAATCAGATCTAAATCTGATTGGTGGGAATAGAGTCTCCTGGATTTCTCCTTAGAGGGTGCCTAAGACCAGTCAAAGTTGATTCTTAGGAGAACTCTAATCGAAATCCAAAAAGGAGATAGAGTTTCTATCTAATAGGGACTCCTGGGCACCTCCAACTTGGGCACACGCCAAGGGTGGCGTGCGCCTTCCTTTTTGCCAAGTTCTGGTAGGAGGACAGGCCCCCACCAGCTTTCCAATAGGTGCTTGACACATGGACAGAAGTCAAAGTATCAATGGTCAATGTTTGACCAGTCAAAAGTCAACTTTTGACCAAAGTCAAAGGATGAGAAATGGTAGGTGACCAAAATGGCAGGTAATGTCTTACAAAATAAGATAATCTTTTCTGACCTGGATAAGCTTCAGTCAGACAAAGTGAAGGCCTCTGATCGAGCATAAACTCCTTTGGCTCGGTCAGGACAACTATTTATGATAGTAAAAGAAGAACGTTAGGTTCAATCGAGTGCTAGCATGATTTCTTTGAACCTAATTGAATCTCATTTAGATCAATTGAACTGGATCAATTCAATTGATGATCACCAAATTCAAATCCTTATTTGTGTGACCCAATTAGATTTAGTTCTGTATGGTAATGGGATATGTCATGATCTCTATCATCAACATCATCGAAACTCCTTTCGATGGATCAAAACTCTTCTGATTCGAACAGCTAGAATGATCGATTATCTAAATCATTCTAATTGCTCCTAAAATCCACCAATGACACCTAGTAGTATATGATGGCAACCCATCAGAGCTGAATATGAACCTTTTGGTGTAGCTACCTATGTGATTAAGTTCTTCTATCTTGAGCTTCGATCAGATTAAGGTTAAGGTGAACTCGTCAAACCCTAGTCTCTGTCATATGATGTAATCATTCGATTCAAGTCCAATGTGAAAACCTAAATAGAAACTCTTTCTATTATTTCACTCTGCCATGGCCATGGACTTTTGGACTTGATTCTTATGATCATCATAGGGCTGCTCCTCTGCTACCGAGGTAGATAGTTTCCATCTTGATGCTATCCAGTTTCTACAATAAACATGCTATAGCCAACATATACCTCAGGATTCTGAATGGCTAGGAGATCGAGTAATGGTGTAGTCAAACTATAACACCCTCAAGGTGAACAGCCGATGCATCTCAGATCAAAGAACCAGACACACTGCTGCAGCATCGAGTCAGTCATTGACGAGAAGGTAGACTCTCTAATGACTACTCGAGATGGTCACGCTCAGTGCCCTCATTCTCTAACGAGTATCTGTACTCTCGCTCTAGTGTCTCCATCCCGTAGACTCAAGACTCATCTACTAAAGAGAAGCGATTGTACACCAACCTTCCGGATCAATCACCATCCTCATGATGATCCTATGGTTGGGAGCATTTTATGAGTTAATAATGATTATTCATATCTTAAATTTTCAACTCTTGAAAATATGAATTATCATTACCATTAACTCAAAGGATGTATCACAGACACTAAATACACATATGTGATAGAAAATAACCCATTTTATTGATTTTAGTCAAAATTATAATTTTGGCCCTAGAAGTGTATTACAAGTGTTTCAGCCAATTTCTAACTTCTAGGGCACATATATCTAACAATCTCCCACTTGATCCTAAAGCCAATTGGCTACAAGTCTAAGTCCCATCTTCTTCAAGGTGGGCTTCGATCTTCTGCTGGCCCAATGGCTTTGTAAGTGGGTCTGCCACATTATCTGTGGAGTTGACTCTCTTGACCTCGATGTAACCCTTCTCGAGGTAATCGCGGATGAGGTGGTATTGCCACTCAATGTGCTTGGATTTCTGGTGAGACCTCGGCTCCTTAGCAAGGGCTATGTGATGCCATTATTGTCGCAGTAGAGAGGAATGGCATCTGATGGCATTACTCCAATTTCTATGCAGCAAACTTCTTGTACTAGAATGCCTTCCTTCGCAGCCTCTGATGCAGCGATATACTCTGCTTCCATGGTGGAATCTGCTATCACTGGTTTGCTTGGAAACTCTTTCCAACTGACAGCACCATCATTGCACACAAACAGACTCCCAGATGTTGACTTTCAATCATCTATATCGAACATAAAATCCTGAGTCTGTGTACCCCTGGACTTGAATTTCTCCATTACCAAAAGACCAACAAGCATATCCTTAGTTCTTCTCAAGTACTTAAGGATACATTTCACAAGAAGTCCAGTGTTCTTCACCTGGATTTGACTGATATTCTGCTTGTGACACTCACAGCATGGGCTATATCAGGTCGTGTACATAAGCATGGCATACATGAGGCTCCCTATTGCTGAAGCATAAGGAATCCTTGCTCATGCGTTCTATTTCCTCAGGTGTGCTAGGGCACATCTTACTAGAAAAGATGAATACCATGTTCTGAAGGGTACCAAACCCCTCTTAGAGTTTTCCATGCTAAAGCCTCTTTAGCACTTCCTTCTATGTACATCTTTCTATGAAAGTCCTAGCATCCTACTCGGTCTATCTCTATAGACCTTAATTTCCTAGAATAAAGGATGCTTCTCCTAAGGTCTTTCATGGAGAATTCTTTTGGACAACCATATTTTAACTGTTGATCAATCATGGGAAATATTCATTCCCAATAAGGAGGATGTCATCCACGTACAGTACGAGGAAGATAATAGCGCTCCCACTGACCTTTTTGAAAATATATACGGTTCCTCTTCATTTTTGATGAAACCAAATATTTTGATCATATCATTAAAATGAGTGTTCCAGCTCCTGAGATGCTTGCTTAAGTCCATATATGGACCTTTGCAGCTTGCAAACCTTGTGATCAGTATCACTGGATGTGAAACCTAGCGGCTGTTCCATATAGATATCTTCCTCAAGATATCCATTCAAGAATGCCGTTTTCACATCCATTTGCCATATTTCATAGTCGAAATAGGCTGCAACGGCAAGCAATGTGCAGATGGATTTTAGCATAGCCACCGGAGAAAAGATATCCTGATAGTCAATGCCTTCACATTGACTATAACATTTTGCCACTAGTCTAGCCTTGAATGTCTCCATATTTCCATCTACACCAATCTTTCTCTTGAAGATCCATTTACACCCAATAGGTACTATACCTTCTATTGGATCTACCAAGGTCCAGACTTGGATCGAGTGCATCGAGTCAATTTCTAACTACATTGTCTCTAGCCATTTCTCGGAGTCAATATCAGATATCACCTCATTGTAGGTTTTGGGATCATCACCATGAGCACCATTACCTACGAGAAATATTTTTTCTACTTCCTCTGAAGTAATACCTAAGTATCTTTCAGGAGGACGGAAAATTCTTTTCGCTCTACGAGGTGGAGGAGGTAGTGTTCTTATTGGCTCAACCTGATTTGGTTCCAATTGATCCTTAGCTCGTTGTACTTATGAGACTTTCTTATCAAGCTTAATCTGCTTTCCAATGCCGCTATCTTGAATAAACTATTTTTCAAGAAAGATGGCATGTTGACTCACAATCACATTGTGGTCTACTGGAATGTAGAAATAGTATCCTAATGACTCTTTAGGATATCCTATGAATCGAGCTCTAAAGGACCTAAACTCTAACTTGTCCGCTTGTTGTCTTTTGACATGAGCCGGACAACCCCAAATTCTGAGATGACTCAGACCTGATTTCTTACCATGCCATATCTCATACGGTATGGTAGGAACGATCTTAGAGGGAACCCTATTCAGCAGATAAATTGAAGTTAACAATGAATGTCCCCAAAAAAAATCAGAAAGGTCTGTGAAGCTCATCATGGATCAGACCATATCCAATAGAGTCCGATTTCTCCGTTCTGAAACTCCATTAAGTTGAGGTGTTCCTGGTGGAGTCCATTGAGAGACTATGCCATTATTCTTGAGATAGTCTAGGAATTCCCGACTAAGGTATTCACCTCCTCGATCTGATCGAAGAACCTTAATGGATTTTTTAATTTATTTTTCTACTTCATGTCTAAATTCTTTGAACTTTTCAAAAGCTTCAGACTTATGTCTCATAAGATATACATACCCATACCAAGATAGATCATCGGTAAAGGTAATGAAGTAGATAAAATTGCCTCTAACCGGCACATCAAATGGATCGCACACATTAATATGTACTAGGGCAAGGAGATCTGTGGCCCTCTCCCTATGTCCTACAAAAGGGAGTTTAGTCATTTTGCCTTGAAGACAAGATTCACAAGTTGGATATGACTCGAAAGTCAATGGACTCAATAACCCATTTTTCTCCAATTTGTTGATCCTATCTTCTACTATATGACCTAATCTTAGGTGCCATAGATATCTATCATTTGGACTATCCCTAGGTCATTTGGCATTCATATTTTGCTCGATAGTTAGAACAGGTACATCAATATGTGGCTGATAAAGACCATTAATAAGAAAATCATTTGCAATTTTATTTCTTTCAAAAAGAATGTTACAATGGTCCTTAAAGAAGGTAATCACATAGCCTTCTTGTGCTAAACATGAAACAGAAATCAAATTTCTGCTAGCTACAGGCACATAATAACAGTCTTTCAAAACTAAGTCTAAACTAGATGATAATCAAAAAGAATATATTTCTACCACCACTACAGCAACTCTTGCTCTATTACCGATGCGTAGGATCATGTCTCCATCCCTCAGCCTCCTGCTATCCTCAGGATCCTGCATGGAAGTGCATAGATGAGCACTAGAACCAGAGTCAGGAACCTAACTGGATGCAGAAGAAACCGTAAGATTAGATTCAATAACGAGCATACCTCCAGAAGGACATTCTTTCTTGTTCTTTAGGGTGGCCAAGTAAGTAGGGCAGTTCTGCTTTCAGTGGCCATCGCTGTTGCAATGAAAATACTTTTCTTTGGTAACGACTTCCATCTTTGGCTCTGCCTTCTTCTTCTTTGCTCCTTCCACCTACTTTTTTACAAACTTTTTTTTCTTTTCATAAGACTTTCTTTTGAAAGAAGTCCATTCCATAGCAAGAACTGAGCCTTTAGAACCTTTCATAGAAAGCTCAGCGGTGACCAGCATATTCATTAATTCGGCCAAGGAATTTTGAAGTTTATGCATGTGGTAATTCATGATGAATTGCCCATATGCATCAGTTAAGGATTGCAGAATAATACCGTTCTGCAGATCCAAGTCTAACTTCACACCGAGCTTCTCAAGCTCTTTCATGTCCTTGATCATCATTAGACAGTGATCTTGGACTGACTGCCCATCACGCATCTTAGCTTTAAAAAATTATTTCGTGACTTGATACTTGGCTGCGTGACTCTGTTCACCAAACATCTCCTGTAGGTGAGCCAACATTTGGCGAGCAGTCCCCGATATTTTCATATTGGCGCTGGAGCTCAACAAACATCGAGCCCAACATGTAATATCTGGCCTTATTATCTTCGTCTATCCATTTTTCCAAAGATGCTCTCTGTTCAGTGGATGAACGAGCTGGTAAGGTGGGAGGGTCCTGGTCCAATACATGGGTTAACTTCTCGGAACCCAAAATGATTTTGTAATTTCTGAGTCAATCTTTATAATTAGATCCGGTCAGTCTGTGTGTGTCTAGGATACGCACTAATGGATTGGACGCAGACATTTTTCTATAGAGTCAAAGATTCTAGTTAGATACTGTAATTATGACTTGACCAATTTATTTAAAAATTTTATTTTTAAATAAATTAGCATCCACTATTTTCTCGGATCCCTACACTTTCTCTGTAGAGATGCAAAAATCTCCACGATTAATGATTTCTTATGGGTGGTGCGGTCTCACCAACTGGCTCATCACCTCACCTAACAGTTATTGGTAATGTGTTAGCTAATGAGTGAACAACTCTTGTTCAATAATTCTCTAATCATGGTATACCCAAACTTGATCTCTAATTCATGAATCTCATCGTATCCGAAATATTGATCCACTCCTTAGTTAAGTCAGACCCATCATTTGCACAGACTGGATTTCTAATTGAGTCTCTCACCGTATCCAAAATATTGAGCCCAACTCATCCTCCAGCCCATAGCATCCAATGTCTAATAGACATGGTTGCATCTTCCCGATGCAACTGAGCCACTGTATTCAGTCAAAAATAATCAACCCTGGGAAGGGCACGCATATCTACAATGATGGAAGATCTCAGACTTAATCTTTTCTTAGAGAGAATTGATTTAGATCTCATTAAACTAAACTTATCATAGTCATAACAATTATGACAAACCTAGTGGCATGGGTTCGCTCGAATTTATTGACCACCTCAGATCAGAACTATGTCAACAGATATGGCCAGATAAGTGAGATCGGTGGAAGAAATATGCCACTAACTCGTACAAGAATGCATTCAGGTCGAGTAGCTTCTAATTAAAAATCAGTCGGTCGTATGTGCCAAACGTACCTTAGACACCAAATTGCTAAGTCAGAATCAATTGGGTTAGCCTACAATCCAGACTCTAACCTCTGAGTCTAATTAGGTCTTGCTTGATCGTGACTCGATCTTGACCCATACTTAATCCCATTAGGCTGGTCAATTTAAGTATTGTTGATCCCCTCTAACCAACTCTTGATTTGGTTTGATTAACCGCTTAGACCTAATTGAGCTACCCAAGCCTGAACCCAGTATTATGAATATGTCTTAGATCTAAAATTCTTAATTTTAGACCTAATTAATATTTCATAATCTTAATTTTTAATTAAGTAGGATTCATAAACAAAATATGCATAATAAATCCTAGGGATTCAGGATCTAGGGTTTTTGCAGAAAGTAAGTTTTGGATTTTTGATTAAGGATGAACACGCAGCACCCTTACACGTCATAAGAATACCCCATCAGATGGAAGGAGAGGGCCTTTAAATTCTTCTTCATTCTTATGATCGGACGGTCAAGAGAAATGCCTTAATCAGGAACATGCAATACTACAAAATAGTTTTAAATCTATATCATATATCTCATATACAAATTAGATCTAATCATGACATATTTTGCATACATCTCATACATCGAATCATGCATATTTTCATATCTAAATTATCGTATAATAATCTAAAAAATTAAATTTAAATTGATCTAATCAAAATAAATTTTAATCTAGATAATTATGTAGAACTATTCTACAACTAGTCTAGACATGCATCAATCATATCTCATATGATGTTTAAAATTAAATAATTTTTATTTACTATTTTTTAGATGTTATTATAACCATTATAACATCAAAAAATAGTAAATAAATTAATCTAAAATATGATTTAATCAAATTAAATTGAAAACATATAAGACTATTCTATAGAACTATTCTATTTTAGAACTAGTCATGCATATTTTCTAATCTTAGATCTAAATTATTTAATTTTAATTTTTTTTTAATTTTAGATCTGATCATATCTCATGTGATATCTAAAATTACTTATTTTTTAATTAAAATAAATTTAAAAATAAATCTAAACACTTTTAGAACCTTAGCTCTGATACCAGTTGAAGAAAAATCCTGATTTCTTGGATCAGGTTCGTTCAGATCTGATCAGATCAAGAGATATATTTCAAAATTTTTTTACTTTGATCTAGATCAGATTTAAGATATTTTAGATTTAATTTTTATTATTTTAATAATTAAAATAAAATTAAATAAATTAAATCAAATTTAATTTACCTTGAAGTGGGTAATCCTATTACCTGATGATGATCCTGTGAGCAGCGGAAGGTTCTGGATCTAGCCATGCAAGTGTCTGATCTCTACCGATATCCACTCAAACTAAATTTAAAGATCCTCTTCTTCTCTATCACATCTCCAAAAATCAGATCTGGATCTTATCTAGAGGATCTTCAAAACTTTTTTTGAAGATCAGCAGCTGTCCTTTGCAGCAGCGCAGCCTTCTAGCTTTCAATCGCCTTTCTCTCATCTGGATTGCATCAACCAAGATCTAAAATACTTTTGGACGTGGAGAGGAGAGGGAGAAGGTGGGGTTTGGCATAGAGGAAGAGGGGAGAGGCAGCCTTGGGGCATGGGATTTTAATTGCTCTTTGAGTTGGGCGTAGGGTCTTATTTATAGACTAAGCGTGATCCAACTCCTCTTCTTCCCAACCAATCACAATACTTTATAAAATCAGATCTAAATCTGATTGGTGGGAATAGAGTCCCCTGGATTCCTCCTTAGAGGGCACCTAAGACCAGTCAAAGTTGGTTCTTAGAAGAACTCTAATCGGAATCCAAAAAGGAGATAGAGTCCCTGTCCAACAAGGACTCCTGGGCACCTCCAACTTGGGCACACGCCAAAGGTGGCATGCACCCTCCTCCTTGCCAGATTCTGACAGGGGGACAGGCCCCCACCAGCTCTCCAATAGGTGCTTGATACATAGATAGAAATCAAAGTATCAATGGTCAATGTTTGACCAATCAAAGGTCAACTTTTGACCAAAGTCAAAGGATGAGAAATGGCAAATGACCAAAAATGGCAGGTAATGTCTTACAAAATAAGACAATCTTTTCTAACTTGGACAAGCTTCAGTCAGACAAAGTGAAGGCCTCTAATTGAGCACAAACTCCTTTGGCTCAGTCAGGATAACTATTTATGATAGTAAAAGAAGAACGTTAGGTTCAATCGAGTGCTAGCACGATTTTCTTGAACCTAATTGAATCTCATTCAGATCAATTGAACTGGATCAGTTCAATTGATGATCACCAGATTAAATCCTTATTTGTATGACCCAGTTAGGTTCAGTTCTGTATGGTAATGGGATATGTCATGATCTCTATCATCGATATCATCGAAACTTCTTTCGATGGATCAGAACTCTTCTGATTCGAACAGCTAGAATGATGGATCATCTAAATCATTCTAATTGCTCTCAAAATCCATCAGTGATACCTAGCAGTATATGGTGGCAACCCATCAGAGCTGAATATGAATCTCTTGGTGCAGCTACCTATGTGATTAAGTTCTTCTATCTTGAGCCCCGATCAGATTAGGGTTAAGGTGAACTCATCAAACCCTTGTCTCTATCATATGATGTAATCATTTGATTCAAGTCTAGTGTGAAAATCTAGATAGAAATTCTTTCTATTATTTCACTCCACCATGGCCATGGACTTCTAGACTTGATTCTTACGATCATCATAGGGCTGCTCCTCTACTATCGAGGTGGTAGATTCCATCTTGATGCTATCCAGTTCCTACAATGAACATGCTATAGCCAACATACACCTCAGAATTCTGAATGGCTAGGAGATAGAGTAATGGTGTAGTCAAACTATAACACCCTCAAGGTGAACTGCCGATGCATCTCAGATCAAAGAACTAGACACACTACTACAACATCGAGTCAGTCATTGATGAGAAGGTAGACTCCCTAATGACTACTCGAGATAGTCACGCTCAGTGCCCTCATTCTCTAATGGGTACCTATACTCTCACTCCGATGTCTCCATATCGTAGACTCAAGACTCATCTACTAAAGAGAAGCGATTATACACCAACCTTTCGGATCAATCACCATCCTCGTGATGATCCTATGGTCGGAAGCATTTTATGAGTTAATAATGATTATTCATGTCTTAAATTTTCAACTCTTAAAAATATAAATTATCATTATCATTAACTCAAAGAATATATCATAGACACTAAATACACATATGTGATAAAAAAATAATCCATTTTATTGATATTAATCAAAATTATAATTTTGCTCCTAAAAGTGTATCACAAGTGTCAGCCAATTCTGGCTTCTAGGGCATATATATCTAATAGTTGACAATGCCAAAGTAAAGTATTATTAACATATTCTTTCTTTTACTTTCTATTTTCATCAACATGAAAAACATTGTCATTCAGAGATAGAGTCAAAAGATCATTGTTTAAAAATGCCATGACATATTATTTCGTTAAAAAATTTGATTGAGCAACCATTGCTCATTACAACTATTCATAACCTTGTTTTAGCAATAAGGGTACAAAAATAATATTTCTAATGATCTTAGGCATATAATAATAATTCTTTAGCCTAAGATCTTTCCAGAAGATAACTTTAAAATATCGTATAGCTTCTGCTTGGATGGACTCTCCTCTAGCTCCATAAAGCTCAAAGTCATCCTTCTTTAAAACTTTAATTTTTTGCAGCTCCTGCAATGACTTGCAGATATGAAAACTGCTATCGATATCCAATACCCAAGAGTTTGAAATAGAAGAGTTCAATGATAATATTATATGTATCTCATACATATCTTTTGATGCAACACTTGCACTAGTCTTCATAGTTGTAAGGTAAGCCTTGCAATTCCTTTTTCAATAACCTGCCTTGCCATAGTAAAAGTAGGTTGCCTAACTAGAGGCCTTCTTTTCCTTCTTTCTATTATTTATGCCATCTTTAGGATTCTACCTTCTTCTTGAATTCTTTTTGCCTGCCTACTTCTTAGAGATCCCATCCATAAGAAGAAGAGAAACCTTATCCTTTTTGATGTGGCTCTCTACTATTTTGAGCATATTTAATAGCTCAGGTAATGAAGTATTCAGTTTATTCATGTGACAATTCACAACAAACTGAAAAAATAATTTTGAGAGTGATTGCAGGATCAGATCTTGACACAACTTTCCATCCATAACAAAACCTAATTGACCTAATCGAATGACCAGATCAATTACCATCAACACATGGTCTTACATGGATGATCCTTCTGCCATCCTGGCATAGAATAAATGTCAGCTCAGATGTGACGCTCTCAAGTCTCGGGAACATAAGAAGATAGGTCATGGAAAGATGGAAGCAAGCCAAAAAAAAAATCAGCCTAGATAGTAAGCTATAGAAACTTAGCCGGCTCACCCTAAGACTGGGTCGGCTAAGTTGGAAGCTGGATCAGCTTAGTCTAGGAATGGATCAGCTATATCTCAAAAAAAATTTAAATAAAAAATAATATTTTCGAGACTGCTGACATGGTACATAACTAGGTCGGCTTAGTCTCAGACTAAGCTGACCCAATCGTAGGTTAGATGGCTCAGTCTTAAACTGAGCTGGCTCAATATCATGGGATTAGTTTTATATACGTGGGTTGTTTGGGTTTGGAAGAATTTTTCTATGAGCTTGGAGCTTGATTTTTTTATAAAATATTTATACTAAAAATTGGCCAAGGATTGTAATATGCTGAATATGCTAAATACAAGCATATAAAAGCTCTTTTCTTTCGAAAAACTCTTATGCACTTTTTCTCGCTTTTCTTCTCTTGAATCCATTGGTTTTGCTTTTGCATTAATTCTAGGAGCCACGCCGATTCGAGAGAGGATAGTATTTTTTAACAACTAGTATCAGAGCGATATTGTATGAAAGAAAGAAAGACACCTAGGGTTTCTACATCCAGGATCTACTGCACCAAATTTTATCCTAAAATCTTCTAGTTTTTTTCATGGTTATCTCTAGATTGAGGTGGAGAGTTGTTGCATGAAGGAAAGATGATATAGGAGGTTGGAAGGAGGATCTAGGGCCCATAGATCTTCATTGAAAGATAGTTTTGCTTGTGTGTGATCGAAGAAGGGTGTTGGGATTTGCACTTGATTGTACTCATGAGATCAAGTAGATTCAAGATGAATTTTGAGAAGTTCGATGGCAAAAAAAACTTTACTCTATGGTAGCAAAGGATAAAGGACTTGTTGGTTTAGCAGAGAATCTACGAGATCTTGGTAAGAGTAAGATCAGAAAAGATTAGTGCTGAGGACTGAAAAGAGTTGGAGAAAATTGCTTTTAGCATAATCAGAATGTGCTTGGCCAGTCAAGTGTTGCTTGAGGTTTGCACAGAGACCATGGTAAAAGGGCTCTGGACAAGACTAGAGAACACATACATAGGGAAAAATATCACCAACAAGTTATGGTTGAAGAAATAGCTGTATAGTTTGAGGATGCTCGAAAGTGGAGATCTTATTGCACATATCCAAAGGTTCAATCATGTATGTTTTGAGGTGATGCATTTGGATGTGAAGATTGACAAAAAAAATTGAGTGTTGCTGCTACTTTGTTCTCTTTCAAGTTCTTATGATGATCTCATAACAATTTTAGTTTATGAAATGAAGATCCTAAACTATGAAGAAGTTGTTGATGTACTCAAATCAAATGAGCAAAGAGAAAAGATCTAAAAGAAAGATCCTAAGTCTGAAATCTTGGTTGTGAATAAAAGATAGGAAAGATCAAAGAGAAAGGCAAGAAAAAAATTCAAGAATAGATCAAAATCTTGAGATCAGAAGAAGATATTGAAATACTACAAATGTCATCAACCTGGACACCTAAGGAGAGATTGTCCCCTTCTAATGTTAGAAAAAGAAAAGGCTAGCAAGAATGATGATACAGCTTCTGTAAGCAGTGGAAAAGACCTACTAGTTATATCAGATGGATCCACAGAGTGTGATACTACATGGATATTGGATTCAGTATGCTCACACCACTATACTTCTCATCAAAAGTAGTTTGCTACCTACCAGAAGACCGATAGTGAAAGTGTCAACCTTGGAGATGATCACCTGTACAAAATAGCTAGAGTTGGCTCAATCAGGGTGAGGATGTACAATGGAATAATTCATACATTATCGAATATCAGACATGTATCGGAGCTGAAAAAGAATCTAATTTTTCTAGACTACTTGAAGGAGCAAGGTTATGCTTTTAGTAGCCAAGCTAGTAGTGGATGTCTGAAAATTTCTAAGAAAGCTTTGGTGGTGATGAGAGATACAAGACTGAGTAACAATCTTTATACAATGAAAAGCTCAGTGGTGAATGATAGTGCAAAGATGCTAGCAGCGGCATAGGAGCAGCTTTTATATTAACTATGACACTATCGAATGGATCATATGAGTGACCGAGGGCTCACAGAACTCAGCATAGGAGGGATGATCCCAGTCCTGAAAAAAGAGAGCATAGATTTATGTGAGCCATGCATCTTTGGCAAATAGCATAGGATGAAGTTTGTTGATAGTTCCAAGCATAGTGATGGAGTGCTGGATTTAGTGCACTTGGATGTGTAGGGACTGGCTCTTGTATCAGCTAGAGGTGGGGCAAGATATTTTATTCCCTTCATTGATGATTTCTCAAGAAAAAAGGTGTGGATTTATTTGATCGAAGAAAAATCAGAGGTGTTTGCTCGGTTTAGAGCTTGAAGAGCTGAAATTGAGGAGTCAAGAAGACAGGTGAAGTATCTAAGGTAAGATAATGGAGGAGAGTATACAAGCCTGGAGTTTAGGAGGAACTGTGAGAAAAATGGCATCAAATGCCATTACACCATGAAGATACTCCCTAACAGAATGGTGTCATGGAGAGGATGAACCGGATATTGATCGAGAAGGCATAGAGTTTGAGGCTGCAGACATCACTTCCAAAGTCTTTTTGGGGTGATGCTCTAACATTTTCTAATTTTCTTGTCAACAGGTCCCCTCATCACAAGCTAAATGGAGGTATTTCAAAGAAAGTCTGGAGTGGGAAGAAGGTGGAGCTTGGAGACCTAAAGATCTTCGATTGCCCAGCCTATGCATATGTGGAGGCAATTGAGAGGAGTAAGTTAGATCCAAAATCTCAAAAGAAAATATTCATAGGATATCCATGTTGGGATAAACTATCCTCTCTCGAACCAACATGGTCACTGGTGATTAGCCAAGCAATAAGGAACAATCTCCTAAGATCAATGCGGAAGCAAAATAATGGATTCAAGAGAAAAGAGAGAAAGAGAGCACAAGAGTTTTTCAGGAGAAAAGAGCTTTATTCAATGAATTTAGCATCATATACAATCTTAACCTATTTTTAGTATTTATACTTTATAAAAGGATCAAGCCCCAAGCTCATAGAAAAACTCCTCAAAATCCAAACATCCCACGTCCACAAAATAAACCTGCAAAAATTGAGTTGGCCTATTTTCAGATTGAGCCGGCTAACCTATGACTGGGTCAGCTCAGTTTGAGACTGAGCCGACTCAGTTGTGTACCATGCTAATAGTCCAAAAATACTGCTTTCTATCTGAATTTTATTTTGAGACATAGCTGACTCAATCCTGGACTGAGCTGACCTAATTTCCAACTTAGCTAGCTCAGTCTCAAGGTGAGTCGACTCAGTTTCTAAACTTTCCTACCTAGATTGATTTTTCTTCTGGCTTGCTTCCATCTTTTCATGACCTATCTTCTCATATTTCTAAGACTTGGGAGTGCCACTTTTGAGTTCACATTCTCCAACTTGGTACTTTCAAGTTCTTGTGAACTCATCTCTTCTCAGCAAACCCATCCTTGCCACACACATCTAAAAGCTGTCTCTAGAGAGTACCTTCGTAAGTGTATCAGACTGATTCTCCTTGGTATGGACCTTCATCAGTTCCACTTTACCTTCCACCACCAGCTCTCTAATCTAGTGGTATCTCACGTCTGTATGCTTTGTGTGCGCATGATAGACTGAATTCTGTGCCAACAGCAGAGCACTCTGACTATCACTGAATAGTGTAATCTTGCTCTGCTCTACCCCCAACTCAACAATCAGCCTCCTAAGCCAAAGAGCTCTCTTTGCAGCCTCCATTATTTCAATATACTCGGCCTCTGAGGTAGACAAGACCGTAATTGGCTGAAGAGTTGATCTCCAAGACACCGATTCACCATATATGCAGAAGAGGTATCCAGTGGTAGACCTTCTTATATTAAGATCTCTTGCATAATTTGCATTAACAAACCCTTCTAGAGGACTCGAACCTGCATCTTCAAATCCTCCTAGCTACCCACCAAACACCAAATCATAATCTCTTGTTTCATGTAGATATTGCAATATTCATTTCAATGCTTTTCAGTGTTTCTTCTTAAGGTTAGCCATGTGTTGGGGATAAATCCCGCTCCTGCCGAAGTCAAGTTCGGTGCCCAGCCTGATACAGCCAGTAGCCATGGAAGAGCTTCAGTCGGCCAAACTGGTTAGCGATCGAACTCCTTCGAACTCCTAGCAGCCGACCAAACTGCTTAGCGGTCGAGCTCCTTCGGACTCCCAATGGTCGGACTTTAGCCGAACTCCTCAACTGCCGAGCTTCAGTCGGATCCCTGCGAGAGCCGAACTCTCTTCGCATCATTCCAGTCAGGTGCCTACGGGAGCCAAACTTCTTCCGAGCTTCTCCTTCGATTGAACTCCTCCACAAGTCCAAGCTCCTCTGGATGAACTGTCGCCATCAATCTACGACAGACGACGAGATCGGGTGGCATCACCGCCACAACTGACGATACCACTCTCTCTATAACCAGCCCCATACGGCCCATGATCTGCCAGTATGGCTGTCACTACCATCTGACAATGCCTTCCTCTCTGTATCGAACTTCATGTGGCCCCAACAGCTCACTACCAGACGGTATGGCCGTCACCATCAATTAAGCTCCATCTATAAAGGATCCTCCAGATATGCTAATCTCTCAAATCTCTGATCTCTAAGCTCTCCTCTTCTCCAAGATCCAAAACTCATTCCCGAGCACTCCATTCCTATTGGCTAGAGCTGACTTGATCATCGAAGGGTCCTGCCGGAGCCACCCCCCACCGGCTCCAGATGAGACTTTATTTTGCAGGTCTCCGACGATGACCTCCACTCCAGCGGATTGCGATGACGATCAGATTCTACGTCAATAGATTGGCGCTAGAAGAAGGAGCCTGAACCTCTAAGGTTCCCTTGTTCTTAAAGGAGTGCTCGTAGATGATTTCTCTCTTCTCTCTTCGGAGATTTCTCTTTTTTCTCACTAGAGTTCTTTCCCGAAGAGAAAATGCCTCCTAGGAGAGCTTCGACTCGACGATCGACGTCCTACACGCCAAGTCCATCTGCTCCAATTGCAGCCCAGGCTCCACCTGAAGCCACCATAAATGTAGAGCAGTTCAACCTGCTGGTCGGGTTCACAGCCCCACCGAGATGATGCAGGCCATGCGACAACCTCTGGCGGGAACTTTGCTAGCAAACCCGCCATAAGGATGCGAGGAACCAACCTTAAAGAAGAGCATTCGGGCATACCAATTGCCCTAAGGAAGGATAAATGAAGAGTGGAAGTTCTCCCACATCATCGGAATGAAGTTCGGTGGAAGCAAGACCGAACTCTCCCTCAAAGCTCATCATCGGAATGAAGTTCGGTGCGAGCAAAGCCGAGCTCCCCCTCGAGCTCGTTGTAAAGAAAGTCCGAAAAAAGAAGCGGGAAGTTCTTCGAACCGAACTCCCCCTCGAGCTCGTCATTAAGGAAGCTCTGACAAAGGGGCTTGAACTTCTCCCGTAGAAGGTTTCGCAAGGAGGCGGAATGAAGTTTTTCCATGTCCGCAACCTCCCTAGCGCAAGCGAGGCCGAACCTCGAGCTCGCCATCAAGGAAGCCCCGACAAAGAGGCATGAAGTTCTCCCACAGGTTTCACAAAGGGACGGAATGAAGTTCGACCGCACTTACGACCTCCACAGCACAAGCAAAGTCGAACCTCGAGCTCGCCACCAAGAAATTTTCGATAGAAGGGTGCGAAGAAGTCCTCTCGAAAGGTTCCACGACTGTGCCCCCCTCAACACTCCTCGAACTCAGATTCTCATCGAAGTTAAGAACCAGCTACTAAGATCAGAAGGATTATAGTCTCCCCCAAACCAGCACGATCGAAGCAAGTACTGCCTCTACCATCGCGACCACGGCCACGACATCGAGGAATGCATCCAGCTCCGAGACGAAATTGAGGAGCTCGTCAGAAAGGGGCGGTTGGATAAATTCCTTCGGCACTAGTCTGAAGCAGAAAAAGATCAGCCCAGGGCGCTACCATAGCTAGAGACAGCAAGGAGCTCGGCCCCTGGGAGGAGCTCGGCCACCTCACAGCGTCATCCACATTATCCCTGGGAGGAGCTTGGTACATCGGCGATCCATCATCTTCCGACGTCAAAGCCAAGAGAAGCATGCTCCAAATTATGGAGGCCAGCATGAGATAGAGAAGGTCATCCGACTTGAGACTTACTGCCAAAGAAATGCGGAGGAACAATGCTACCATGACCCTGAAACATAGAATTTGGGGATGTGCTGCCAGTAACTTTCTTTCAATAAAATTCTTTCCTTTCAATAATATTATTTTTGGATGCAAAAACTATGTGATGACAGAAAAGAAGCAGTCAATAATTGCCCGTTAGGAATAGGAGGAGAACCTCATCCTAACGCGAGCAACAACCTCGACTAGAGATAAGATCTCTCCCGAGCGACCATGGATAACCTCGGCTAGAGATAAGATCTCTTCCGAGCGACCGTTGACAACCTCGACTAGAGATAAGATCTCTCCCGAGCGATCGAGTCAACCTCGACTAGAGATAATATCTCTTTCGAGCGATCGAGTCAACCTCAGCTAGAGATAAGATCTCTTTCGAGCGACCGTTGACAACCTCGACTAGAGATAAGATCTCTCCTGAGCGACCGAGTCAACCTCGGCTAGAGATAAGATCTCTTCCGAGCGACCGTTGACAACCTCGGCTAGAGATAAGATCTCTTTCGAGCGATCTTTGACAACCTCGGCCAGAGATAAGATCTCTTTCGAGCGACCGAGTCAACCTCGGCTAGAGATAAGATCTCTCTCGAGCGACCATTGACAACCTCAGCCAGAGATAAGATCTCTTTCGAGTGACCGAGTCAACCTCGGCTAGAGATAAGATCTCTTCCGAGCGAAGGCCTCATTCATAAAGGATGAGATGGGGGAGAGGCCCTGACAACGGCTCTTATATGCCCCCACAGTCCGTTAGGAACAGAAGGAGAACCTCGTCCTAACGCGAGCAATAACCTTGACTAAAGATAAGATCTCTCTCGAGCGATCGAGTCAACCTCGGCTAGAGATAAGATCTCTTCCGAGCGAAGGCCTCATTCACAAAGAATGAGATGGGGGGAGAGGCCCTGACAACGGTCCTTATGTGCCCCGACAGCCTGTTAGGAATAGGAGGAGAACCTCTTCCTAACGCAAGCAACAACCTCGGCTAGAGATAAGATCTCTCCCGAGCGAAGGCCTTGTTCACAAAGGATGAGATGGGAGGAGAGGCCCTGACAATGGTCCTTACGTGCCCCCACAGTCCGTTAGGAATAGGAGGAGAACCTCGTCCTAACGCGAGCAACAACCTCGGCTAGAAATAAGATCTCTTCCGAGTGAAGGTCTCATTCACAAAGGATGAGATGTGGGGAGAGGCCCTAACAACGGCCCTTACGTGCCCCCACATCCCGTTAGAAATAGGAGGAGAATCTCGTCCTAACGCGAGCAATAACCTCGGCTAGAGATAAGATCTCTCTCGAGCGAAGACCTCATTCATAAAGGACGAGATGGAGGGAGAGGCCCTGACAATGGCCCTTATGTGCCCCCATAGCCCATTAGGAACAGGAGGAGAATCTCATCCTAACGCGAGCAACAACCACGGTCAGAGATAAGATCTCTCCCGAGCGACCGAGTCAACCTCGACTAGAGATAAGATCTCTCCCGAGCAACCATTGACAACCTCGGCTAGAGATAAGATCTCTTCCAAGCAAAGGCCTCATTCATAAAGAACGAGATGGAGGGAGAGGGCCTGATAACGGCCCTTACATGCCCCCATAGCCCGTTAGGAATAGGAGGAGAACCTCATCCTAATGCGAGCAACAACCTCGGCTAGAGATCAGATCTCTTCCGAGCGATCATTAACAACCTCGGCCAGAGATAAGATCTCTTTCGAGCGATCGAGTCAACCCCGGCTAGAGATAAGATCTCTTCCGAGTGAAGGCCTCGTTCATAAAGGATGAGATGGGGGGAGAGGCCCTGATAAGGGCCCTTATGTGCCCCCACAGCCCGTTAGAAATAGGAGGAGAACCTCGTCCTTATGCGAGCAACTACCTCGGCTAGAGATAAGATCTCCCCCAAGCGACCATGTCAACCTCGGCTGGAGAGCTTCAACTTCGACCTCGACTAGAGATAGGATCTCTTTCGAGCGACCGTGTCAACCTCGGCTGGGGAGCTTCAACTTCGACCTCGGTTAGAGATAGGATCTCTTCCGAGCGGCCGTGTCAACCTCGACTGAAAGGCTTCAACTTCAACATCAATTTTAGTGGAAGATGAGATCTCCCCCGAGCTTCGACCTGAACCAGCATGGAGATCAGAAGAGAACTTCAGCAGTCGCCTTTTTTGCACTTCCTTCCTTCGAGTTTCGAACTTGAGAGTGGGGAGGCTATTGTTGGAGATAAATTCCGCTCCTGTCGAAGTCAAGTTCGGTGCCCAGCCTGATGCGGCCAGTAGCCATGGAAGAGCTTTAGCCGATCGAACTGCTTAGCGGCCGAACTCCTTCGGACTCCTGGCAGCCGACCGAACTGCTTAGCGGCCGAGCTCCTTTGGACTTCCAACGATCGGGCTTTAGCCAAACTCCTCAACCGCCGAGCTTCAGTCGGACCCCCACGAGAGTTGAACTCTCTCCGCATCATTCTAGCCAGACGTCTGTGGGAGCCGAATTTCTTTCGAGCTTCCCCTTCGGCCGAACTCCTCCACAAGTCTAAGCTCCTCTGGACGAACTGTCACCATCAGTCTGCGACAGACGACGAGATCGAACGACATGACCGCCATAACTGATGAGACCACTCTCTCCATAACCAGCCCCATGCGGCCCATGACCTGCCAGTAGGCTGTCACTATCCACCTGACGATGCCTTCCTCTCCATACCCCTCCATACCGAACTCCATGCGGCCCCAACAGCTCGCTACCAGACGGTATGGCCATCACCATCAATTAAGCTCCGCCTATAAAGGACCCTCCAGATATGCTAATCTCTCAAATCTCTAATCTCTAAGCTCTCCTCTTCTTCTCCAAGCTCTAGAACTCATTTTTGAGCACTCCATTCCTATTGGCCAGAGCTAACTTGATCGTCGAAGGATCCTACCGGAGCCACCCCCCCACCGGCTCCGGATGGAACTTTATTTTGTAGGTCTCCGACGGTGACCTCCACTCCAGTGGATTCCGACGATGATTAGATTCTGCGTCAACACCATATATCTACTAACCATGCTCACTGCATATACTATATCTGGTCTACAACACATCATAGTATACATTACACTATCTACAGCATTCGCATAAGAGACTCTTTCCATATATTCTCTCTTCTATTCTGACTGGAGGCTTTGTAACTTAGAGAGAGATATATGGCTCGGTAATGGAGTCTCTGTAGGTTTAGCCTTCTCAATCCCAAACCTCTCTAGAACTTTTTGAACATATCTTTCTTATGACAAATGGAGCACTCCTTTGCACCTATCTCTGCAAATCTCCATTCCAAGAATTTTCTTAGTTGGATCCAAATCCTTCGTCTTAAACTCAGATGATAATATCCTTTCCATTCTTTTCATAGCTTCCATGCTTGTACTGGCTATAAGCATATTATCCACATACAGTAGCAGATACAAAGCATCCTCCTCATCTACATCCTTGACGTAGACATAGCAATCATGTTCACATCTATTGAAACCCATGCTCAAAATAAAACTATCAAATCTTCGATACCATTGACAAGGGGACTGTTTCAAGCCATACAAAGATCTTCTGAGTAAACACACATTTTCTTCCTATCCAGTCTCCATGAAATCATCTGGATGCTTCATGTAGATCCTTTCCTCCAATGTGCCATGAAGAAAGACCGTCTTTACATCCATCTATTCCAACTTTATATTGGACTATACCACCAATGATAGCAAAATCTGAATAGATGTATGACGCACCACAGGAGAGAAATTTTTTATGTAGTCAATCCCTTCCCTTTGTGAGTATCCCTTTGCTACCAGTCTTGCTTTGAATCTGACTCCACCTTGTTCTGAAGGTACCTCTTTCTTTGTGAACACCCACTTTGAGCCAATAGGTCAAGCACCTTCTAAAAGATCCACCAGCTGTCATGTCTGATTCTTTTCAAGTGATTCCATCTCCTCCATCATGGTCTGCATCCATGAATCATGATCCTCACTCTCCATAATCTCTGCATAATTTTTTGGATCTCCATTAGTAGTGATGAGTGCATAGGAGATAACCTCATCAATGCCATATCTAGCTGGTCTCCTGATAGTATGCTGGGGTTTGTGCAAAGCCACTTCCACTGGCACATCTCTGCCTGATGTCTGTAGCTAATCCTGCACATCCATCTGAACTGCTGGCACTTCATGCCGATCTTCCATCTGAGTATCTTTTCTTCTATCCAGCTCCACCTCAATAGGAGCACTCTTATACATGGATTCGGACTGCATGTCATCTATCTCAGACTGGCCACTACTGTTCACCTTTGTCTCCCTAGTGTCATCTATCCCAGACCTCCTCAAGATGCTCTTCTCATCAAAGATAACATCCCTGCTGATCACTGATTTTTGTGCCTAAGAGTCCCACAGTAGATACCCCTTGACTCCTTATAGATATCCTATAAATGTCATCTTTTGAGATTTTGAATCCAATTTGCTCCTCTCAATTGCCTCCACATGTGCATAGGTCGGGCAACCGAAGACCTTCAGATAGCCAAGCTCCAACTTTTTTCACTCTAGACCTCCTTTAGAATGCATCTGTTCAGCTTATGATGTGAGGACCTATTCACAAAAAAATAAGAAAAAGTTAAGGCATCACCCCAAAAAAATTTTGGAAGTGATGTTTGCAGCCTCAAACTCCATGCCTTCTCGATCAATGTCTGGTTCATTCTCTCTACGACACCATTCTGCTAGAGAGTCATCTTCACCGTGTAATGGCATTTGATGTCATTTTTCTCACAGTACCTTCTAAACTCCAGGCTAGTATACTCCCCTCCATTGTCCAACCTTAGACACTTCACTTGTCTCCCTGACTCCTTCTCTACTTTAGCTCTCCAAGCTCTAAACTGGCAAACACCTCTGATTTTTTTCTAATCAGATAAATCTATACCTTCCTTGAGAAATCATCAATGAAAGTGATAAAATATCTTGCCCCACCTCTAGCTGATACAGAAGCTGGTCCCCATACATTCGAGTATACTAAATCCAGCACTCCTTCACTATGCTTGGTACTTCTGACAAACTTTATCCTATACTATTTGCCAAAGATACATGGCTCATACAAATCTATGCCCTCCTTCTTCAAGACTGGGATCATACCTCTTCTGCTAAGTTTAGTAAGCCCACAGTCACTTATATGACCCATCCGATAGTGTCACAGCCAATATAAAATCTGCTCCTCCTATGCCGCTGCTAGCATCTCTACACTATCATTCACTACTGAGCCTTTCATTCTATAAAGATTATTGCTCAGTCTCCTACCTCTCATCACCACCAAAGTTCTCTTAAAAATTTTCAGACATCCACTCCCAGTCTGACAACAAAAAGCATAACCCTACTCCTCCAAGTAGTCCAAAGAAATCAAATTCTTTTTCAACTTCGGTACATGCCTGACATTTGATAATGTACGAATAATTTCATCATACATCCTCACCTTGATAGAGCCAACTCTACCTACTTTGCATGGGTGATCATCTTCAAGGTTGATACTTCCACCATCGACCTTTTGGTAGGTAGCAAACCACTTTCGATGAGAAGTATAGTAGTGCAAGCATGCTGAATCCAATATCCACATAGTATCGTACTTTATGGATCCATCTGATAGAACTAACAGATCTTCTCCACTGCTCATAGAAGCTGTATCATCTTTCTTACTAGCCTTCTCTTTTTTTGATCTCAAAAGAAGATAATTTCTCCTCAATCATCTAGGCTGATGATATTTATATTATTTCAATGTCTTCCTCTGATCTCGAGACTTCAACCTACCCTTTGATTTTCCTCTTGCCTTCTCCTTTGATCTTTCCTATCTTTCATTCATAGCCAAGATCTTAGACTTAGGGTCTTCCTTGCAGATCATCTTCTTTTGCTCATTTGATCTGAGCACACCTACAATCTCTTCATAATTTAGGATCTCCTTCCCATAAACTAAAGTTATTCTGAGACTATCATATGAACCTAGAAAAGAACATAATAGCAGCAATGCCTGATCCACCTCGTCGATCTTCACATCCAAACTCATCACCTCAGAACACACATGATTGAACCTTTGGATATGTGCAACAAGATCTCTACCTTCAGGCATCCTCAGACTATACAGCTGTTTCTTCAACCACAGCTTGTTCGTCATGTTCTTCCCCATGTATGTATTTTTCAGTCTCGTCCAGAGCCCTTTTACCATAGTCTTTGTGCAAATTTTGGGCAAAATCTGATTGGCCAAACACATCCGGATTATACTGAAAGTAATTTTCTCCAACTCTTTTCAATCCTCAGCACTGATCTTTTTCGATCTTTCTCTTGTCAAGATCTTGTAGATCCTCTGCTGAACCAACAAGTCCTTTATCCTTTGCTACCATAGGATAAAGTTTTTCTTACCATCAAACTTCTCGAAATCCATCTTGAATCCACTTAATCCCATGACTTCAAATAAGTCAAGAATAGATTCTCAACACCCTTCTTCGATCACACACCAGTAATACTATCCTTTAAAGAAAATCTAAGCATCCTAGATCCTCTTTTCAACCATCTATATCACCATCCCTCCGTGTAACCAATCTCCACCTTAATCTAGAGACAAATAATGAAGAAATAAGAAAATTTTGGATAAAACTTGGTGCAACAGATCCTGGATGTAGTAACCCTAGGTATCTTCCTTTCTTTCATGCAACACCACTTTGATACCAATTATTGGGGAAAACTATCCTCTCTCGGACCGGCATGATCGCTGGTGATTAGCCAAGCAACAAGAAACAATCTGCTAGGATCAATGCAGAAGCAAAATAATGAATTCAAGAGAAAAGAGAGAAAGAGAGCATAAGAATTTTCTAGAAGAAGAGAGCTTTATTTAATGAATTCAGCATCATATACAATCTTGACCTATTTTCAGTATTCATACTTTACAAAAAGATCAAGCCCCAAGCTAATAAAAAAAATTTTCAAAATCTAAACATCCCACGTCCATAAAATAAACCTATAAAAACTGAGCTGGCCTAATTTCAGACTGAGCCGACTAACCTGCGACTAGGTCAGCTCAATCTGAGACTAAGCCGACTCAATTATATACCATACTAATAGCCCAAAAATGCTGCTTTCTATCTGAATTTTCTTTTGAGACATAGCCGACTCAGTCCTGGACTGAGCCGACCTAGTTTTCAACTTAGCCAGCTCAGTGTCAGGATGAGCCGACTCAGTTTTTGAACTTTACTATTCGAACTGATTTCTCTTTCGACTTGCTTCCATCTTTTCATGACATGTCTTCTCATATTTTCAAGACTTAGGAGCAACACTTTTGAGCTCACAATCTATAAGGAGTCAAGGGATACCGGCTATGGAATTCTCAAGCATCGAGATCAGTGATTAGCAAGGATATAATTTTTGATGAGAAGAGCATCTTAGAGAGGTCTGAAAGTACAGGAGGAATTGAAAAAATGAAGATGGACAATGGTAGCTAGTTAGGGATAGATGGCATGTGGTTTACATCCACTTATAGGAATATTCCTATTGAGGTAGAGCTAGGTAGACAAGTTTTGACTCAAATTGAAAATTAGTATGGAGAGCCAGTTGTTCAATTAGATGTGCAGGAGCAGCCACAGACATTAGACAGGAGCAATGTACCAGTGGGAGTGGCTTGGCATAAGCCCCAGCATACTATTAGGAGAATAGTTAAATATGGCATTAATGAGGTTATCTCCTATGCTCTGATCACTGCTAATGAAGATCCAGAGAATTATATAGAGGCTATGAAAAGTAAGGATCATGAGTCATGGATGCAGGCCATTATGAAGGAGATGGAATCATTTGAAAAGAATCAGACATGATAGCTAATGGATGTTTCAGAAGATGCTAAACCTATTAGCTCAAAGTAGATGTTCACAAAGAAGGAGGCACCTTCAGAACAAGATAGAGTCAAATTCAAATTAAGGTTGGTAGCAAAGGGATACTCACAAAGAAAAGAAATTGATTACACAAAAGTTATCTTCTGTGGTGCGTCATACATCTATTCGAATTTTGCTGTCACTGGTGACACAGCATAACATAAAATTGAAATAAATGAATATGAAGACGACCTTCCTTCATGAGACTTTGGAGGAAAGGATCTATGAAGCAGCCAAATGATTTCATGGAGATTGGATAGGAGGAGAAAGTATGTTTACTCAACAAGTCATTCTATGGTTTGAAATAGTCCTCTCATCAGTGGTATCACATATTTGATGCTTTCATTTTGAGTTTGCAATTTATCAGATATGAACATGACTTCTATGTCTACGTCAAGGATGTAGATGAGGAGGATGCTCTATACCTGCTACTTTATGTAGATGATATGCTCACAGCCAATAGAAGCATAGAGGCTGTGAAAAGGCTGAAAAGGACGTAGCTGAATTTGAGATGAAGGATTTGAATCCAATAAAAGAAATTCTTGAAATGGAGATTTGCAGAGACAGGTGCAAAGAAGTGCTCCATTTATCATAAGGAGGTTATGTCCAAAAAATTCTGGAGAGGTTTGGGATGAAAAAGACCAAACCTACAGAGACACCATTGCCAAGCCATATATCTCTCTCTAAGTATCAAAACCTTTAGTCAGAAGAGGAGAGAGAATACGTGGATAGAGTTTCTTATGCGAATGCTATAGACAGTGTGATGTATACTATGGTATGCTGTAGATCAGATATAGCACATACAGTAAGCATGGTTAGTAGATACATGGCTAATCCTGGAAAGAAATTCTGAAAAATATTGAAATGGATATTGAGATATCTGCATGAAATAAGGGATTATAGTTTAGTATTTGCCGAAAAGATTTGAAGAATAATCTATAAAGATTTGTGAAGGATCGGATCCTCTGGAAGGATTTGTTGATGCAATTTATGCAAGTGATTTGAATACAAGAAGGTCTACTACTGGATACTTCTTCTACATGTATGGTGGATCGGTGTCTTGGAGATCAATCCTTCAACCAATCATAATTTTGTCTACCATAGAAATCGAGTATATTGGAAAAATAGAGGTAGCAAAGAAAGTTCTTTGGCTTAGGAAGCTGATTGTTGAGATGAGAGTAAAGCAGAGCAAAATTATACTGCATGGTGACAGTTAGAGTGCTCTGCTGCTTGCATAGAACCCAGTCTATCATGCACGCATAAAGCATATAGACATGAGGTACCACAGGATTAAAGAGTTGGGGGAGGAAGATAAAGTTGAATTGATGAAGATCCATACAAAGAAAAATCAGTCTGATGTACTCATGAAAGTACTCCCTAGAGACAACTTTCAGATGTGTGTGGCATGGATGAGTTTGTAAGGAAAAGATGAGTTTACAAGGACTTGGAAGCACGAAGATAGAGAATGTGAGCTCAGATGTGGTGCTCCCAAATCTTGGAAAATGAGAAGATAGGTCAAGAAAAGATGGGAGCGAGTCGAAAGAGAAATCAACCTAGATAGTAAGCTACAGAAACTTAGCAAGTTCATCTTGAGACTGGGTTGGCTAAGCTGGAAGCTGAGTCGGCTCAGTCCAAGACTGGATCGGCTATGTCTCAAAAAAAATCTAGATAGAAAGCAGTATTTTTGAAACTATTGACACGGTACACAACTGGATCGGCTTAGTCTTAGACTGAGCCGACGTAGTCGTAGGTTAGCTAGCTCAGTCTGAAACTGAGCTGGCTCAGTGTAACAAAATTGATTTTGTATACGTGGGTTGTTTGGGTTTGGAGGAGTTTTTTTATGAGCTTAAGGCTTGATCCTTTTGTAAAATATTTATATTAAAAATAGGTCAAGGATTATAATATGCTGAATATGCTAAATACAAGCAAGTAAAAGCTCTTTTCTTTCAGAAAACTCTTGTGCTCTTTTTCTTTCTTTTCTTCTCTTAAATCCATTGGTTTTGCTTCCGCATTAATTCTAAGAGTTTGTTCCTTATTGCTTGGCTAATCACCAACGGCCATGCCGGTTCGAGAGAGGGTAGTATTTTTCAACAATAACTACTTAGATATCTCTTATCTAGCAGTCCTACTCTGCTCTCCATAAAGCTTTTTTAAATTGAATAGTATGGACTGAGTATCCGTGCTATCATGCTGCCTCTATAATTCATTACTCATAGAGGCTAATATGATGCACTTGAAAGTCAAAGAATTACTTTTCCACATCTTATATGTGGCTTTATCTCTCTGAGGCACCTTCCCCTTATAGGAGAGTTTCTCTTGATTGAGCACCATTTTTAAATTTCTCAACAAGTCCATATATTTGGGACCGATCAATCTTTTGAATCCAATATACTACACAGTGAAAATGAAGAAGCCATTTAATCCACAAAATAAAGAATATTACATAAGCAAACAACTCATGATGACATACATAATTAAATTAAGATTTTAATTTAATTATCTTTCACTATTTTATCAAAAATTATAACCCTCTACTATGATGATCGAGAGAACCTAATTGATTTTTCTTAGTGGGATTGAGACCCTAATTCCTTATAAAAGATCTTATGGTTGCACCATAAATCTTTTATAAGTTTAAAGATAGAAAACTCTTTCCAATTGCATCTCATGTAATTCTCAATATAATCCTAGCTTCTAAAATATTAATAGCCTTGTGGTTGTACAACAAACTATAGTTTTAGTTAAGTTAGGCCCTTCATGATCAAATTTGAATATTACTGCTCTTGTGGTTACACAACAAAGCAGTATATCAAAAATGCTATAAGCATCTTAATGGACCAGGATAATATTATGTTAGTCCCCATAATAGGTCTTGTAGTTACATAACAAATCTAATATGGCTCGTAACATAATAATGACCTAGCATGAAGAAAAGCCTTAATGTAATGAATATAACACTAAGCATCCTAATCAGAAATTAAATTAATCTAATCAGCCAAGTAAGTGGGAGAGAGATGGGAGTCCCCCTATTGCTTTTCTTAGACACCAATAAATTGACCAGATCAGACAACGAAATCAATTAGAAATCACATTCTCTTTACCAATCATGAACCATATTCCTAGACACTGATCGATCAATTATACATCCAGACTAGTTCTATTATAGGTTAATTACACTATAAATTAATATAATTTAACTAAGGAATTTAAATGGTCTCTATGCACATTCTGATTAAATGCAATTATATACATGAATTGATCATATCAATCATGACATATATTTCTATTCATACCAACATATTAACATGCATCATCATTTTAGGACAACCAACATTACATAATGGACATTCACCACTATGCCAGAGCAACCTTACAGAATGATATACATCATAATCTAATTATGAATAAACAAATATGATCACATCATATTAAAAACATGCTAAACATATCCAATATGACCATATCATAATATCCATTATGTTATAAAACATTAAGCATAACAATATATGATTTAACCTAATAAGGGTTGCTCTGATACCACCATAGAGTTTGGTGACCAGGACGAAAGCATGGATTTCAAAGCATTTCAAATGAAATTCTAAAACCAAACTCTAACCCAAGACCACCTTATTAAAATTAAATGATATAGCATGCAATTGTAATTCAAACTTAGGGCATAGAAACATACCTGAATCGCTAAATCCTGATTTGAGTTTGAATTCAGGCAGAGATTCGACTAGGGTTCCACCGAGTGCCCACGTATTCACTCTCCAATGTTGATCCATATGGAGACTTGATCAAGCCTCTAACATCTTTTAAATCTAATTTCTTAAATTAAATTTTTATTGTAAGAATTTAATTTTTTAGGCAGAACCTTCCTTCTAGCCTTGCTTCCTTCCTCCTTCCTTCTAGCCTTGCTTCCTTCCTCCTGGCCTTCCTCTTCCTTGCTTTCTTTTCTCCTAATCTTTCTTATCTCTCTTCCTAAATCCTTGTCTTAAGGAAAACTCCTTATTCTTAATAAGATCTTATCTTAACAAGGAAAGGAAGAGAGAAATTGGACAACAAAGAGAGGTTTGTAAGAAAGAAGGAATTGGATTGAATTACCTTAAAAGCCTAGAGCGTCCCATATTTATAATATACTTAAGGGCACCTCCACCAATTTCTCACACCCTCTCCTTGGGCTCATCTCATGCCCACTCCATCATCTCATGCCCATCTGAAAAATCACGCCATGTATTCCAAGAATCACTTCACGCAGAAGGACTCTTCGAAAAATAATTCTCCATTATTTCAAAAAAGTTACGTGATTTTATTTCTACTTGGTGCCACCAATTAATGATTTTGATCTGATCAGAAGGCCATCCAATGGCCCTCATTATGTGTGCCAACATCAGATGGGGCATGGAATATGGAGGAATTTCAAAAACCATGGGAATAGGTCAAAGTGATGCCAACAAGGGAAGGGGTGGCTAGGAGTCTTCATCCATTCAAATTTCTAAATAATAATCGAAGACTCTTCAGGACTCTTTGTGCCTCCTTTCAGATCTAAAGTCCACACCATAAAATAAATTACATAGAAAATTGAATGGATAAGGTTAAGAAGATTGGCGCCAACCAAACTTATGCGCCAAACTCCCTAGCACATAAACAAAAACCCCACATGCCAAGAGAGAGATTCTCTGACATGTTGGACTCAAATATGAGGTACCTAAACCCCTCGTCAATAAGCCAAGGATCAATCCAATTAATGAACCAAATCTAATTTGATTTAAATTAAATTTAATTAGCCTAAATTGGAACCCATTTTGAATTTAATTCGAATATAAGTGGTAAGATTTGCAACATGTGCTAACATGTTCAACTTGCAAACATGATCTAATTCAATTAGACTCTTGATCAATTCTCTTTGTGTGTGATCCATTAAATTTCATATCTAGCCAACAATGGATCCGAATATAGTTTAACCTAATTTAATTAAAACTCAATCAAACTAATTTTGGTCAAATCGAGTTAACCTAATTCAATCAATTAAATTTTTTTCTAATTGATGATCAAATTAAACTCTTTAATTCGATCGAACTAACAAGACAAGATTGACGTCTAGCAATGTATCATATCTACCCGAAAGATATGAAATTAATATAAAAAATATCCTTAAATGAAAGTTACCATGCAATTCAATTCTGACTGTATTATGATCCAAACAATAATTTTTCCGATGTAAACCATCTCCATATTGGATATAACGTTTGGATCTTTGTAAAAAGTGAAATATACATGTATTATCATGGTAGATCGTGGATTCCAAAATTACCTATTTTTATCGCCCAAAAATCTGTAGGAAGCTCTAGGAGGAACTTAAAATAATCATCATTGAAAATCAAGCACCCCAACCAAAAGAACATCAAAAAGAAATTGCATTACAAGATTCTAACAATCACATGGCACCACAACAAATCATCAATTACAAGAATATACTTACAGCATAATCACTGGAATACATATAGAAACATCTCGGTCAATCTTTTGGAGCTACTTGAAGTAGAGTTCAAGAAGCTTTTTCAAGGTGTCAAAAATGCTTATAAACGGGTTCAGCTTGACAGGTGCCTTTAATTCTAGATCAGGAAACTGGTTTGTGAGAGCCTCCTTCATTCCTGACATTGACATCATGACAGCTAGCTGACTAGAGGACATCACCTCACAGTCCTGTGGAGTATCTGTGATCTTGCTAGGATCATACCCGAAATTTGCCAAGTACATTTTGTATTTCTCTATGAATTCTGGTCCAGGATGAGGCATCCTTGAATAAATCTGATTTAAAGACTTTCACATGTTAGCATCTCTTCCAGTAACATGGCACAACTTTCGAAACTGCAGAAAATTTGTAACAAAATAGCATTACAAGGCAGCAAGATTTGCACAAAGAGAAATATAGCGACAAGTAGGAAAAGTACATGTAATCTAATCCCAAAATTGCTGTCTGATGTTCTCAAGAATTAAAAGTATTACCAGGTAATGCATATGACCATGTTAATTTTAACAAGTAGGACATGACATGAGGAATTTGCTTTCAGATCAGAAATGCTTTGAAGTTGTGAAGGCTTGCACCACATCGTTTCCTATCAGTTTACTTCTGTTTTATTAATCATTCGACAACCTTGTTTACAACATTTTGCTATCAAGCAAGGATAGCCACAGTAGGGAATGGGGTTCATTTTGAAGAGTCAAGACTTTACAATAACCAACATAACTTTAGGAAGCAAGTGGGAAAATCACAGGCATAGAAAAAAAAATTATGAAGAAAAAATTGATTATTGAATTTCATCTAAAGACATAATGTAACAAAATTCAATATTTAGAATGACTTGTAAAATATTCATACAGAAAAGGCAGAAATGTAAATATCCATGAATCCAAATATACAACCTCCATCCATGTTACCTTAAGCCTCTTCCTCATTTTTTAGCATTTTGCACAAACAAATTAAAGTAAATCTCCTTGCTAAAGACACCTTAAATCTTTGTTGTACATGCCCATACCATCTCAATAAATTCTCCATCATTTTGACCTTAATTTGCACTAGTCCTATAGCTCCTCAATATATGATTTCTAATTTAACCATGTATCCATCCTAATATTCTTATTGCTTCTACACTCCTTGTTTCCCTATCTCTTTGTTGAGCTAAAAAATATAGGCTTTATTATTGTTCTATAAAAAATTTTCCTTTCAATCACGAAGAATGCATCAAAATACTCCAAATGCACCTCTCCGCTTCATCCAACCAACTACATATATACATATATGCATGTATGATTGTGTATATATGGGTCAAGGTCAACTTGACATGTAGTAACTCTTTTAGAGTCACACTATTTTGAATTTGATGATGAGGATCTCATATTGATAATCCGAGCGTGATCTACTATCTCTAAATTGTTTACACACCAAAATCGTACGATTTTGGAAAAACTTTAGCTTGTGCATCAAGTAGTCAAATTGGATGGTTTAATTAATATGAAAGAATACATATTTTTCGACACTTTATGCGTAGGATAAGATCTCCAAATCACATGATTTTTAGTGTATAAACAATTTAAAGGTGGTCAATAAGCTCAAATTATCAATACAGGACTCCCATCATCCAGTTCAAAAGGATGTAACTATAAAAGAGTTATACTAGGTGTAACTTGATCTTGAACCATACAAATACACATACATACATAATATACACATATATATATATATAGATGTATGTGCATACATATATATATATATATACATACATGTATGTGCATACATATATATATATATACATGTATGTACATGCATGCATGCATGCATACATACATACATACATACATACATACATACACATACACACACACACATATATATATATATGATTTGGACTACACACTTTATATTAAATTTTTTAGGGCATGGTAAAACATGGTATCATCCTATTAGAACCATACATATTCCCACCCACTTGATGTTTCCAATAGGAACCACCAAAATAGATGAATTTTAATCTCTAGTTATTTCTTGTAGCACAGATCAACTTCAATGATTTGAATTTTCAATTATAGTGCATCATTTGTCTTGTATCATTGAATCTTTTTTACAAAGATTTAATATAAATTGTGCAGTCCAACTGTACACACACACACACATATATATTCATCTCTCTCTCTCTCTCTCTCTCTCTCTCTCTCTCTCTCTCTCTCTCTCTCTCTCTTTTTATAAATGTGTCCTAAATGGTGGAACTAATAACTTTTCGATATTTTTTGTCCATCAATTTTAATTGGAATCTCATGTACATTTCATGTCACTAAAATGTATTATACATGTTGTGTTTTCATTCCACTGATTTTTAAGCCTTTGTCCTTCAAAACTTTCTTCCATAAATCCAATTTAGCAACGATATAGCTTTTTATTATTAGAGAGTAGGCCTTGGTGCAATGATAAGGATGCTCCATCATGACCTAGGTCTCGTGGGTTCAAACACAGAGATAGCCTCTCCGTATGTGGGAGTAAGGTTATGTACACTCCTCCCCAAACCCCACAATGGTGAGAGCTTTCTGCCTGGGAGGGTGGGACACCCTCTTTTTAGGGTGGGTCCTTGCACAATGGCAAGTTTACTTCATTGTGACCTGGGTCACAAATCCAAAATATGGAGATAGCCTCTCCACATGTGGGGGTACGGATACATACATCTAAACCTCCATGGACCCCGCAATGGCAAGAACCTTAAGTACTAGGATGCCCTTTTTTATAGTTTTTCTTATTAATCAATACAATATGATCTAGAAGTACCATACGCGATGATACATCTTCCTCAATATTAGTAGTAAGTACAATTATAACCAGTGCAAAAATATGGGCATCCCATTGTTCCTTGGTGCAGACCTACTACGAGTGGGAAAAACTTTTATCATGATAGCTCCTACCACTTGTCAATGCTTTAACATACAACGGTGATTTCAATATACCATTAAAGCCCACCAAGTTCCTTCTCTTGTACTATACACAAGCTTTCTCTAAGTCAAGAAAGACCATATGTAAACTTTTCATTTTCTGTATTTCTTTGTCAAATGCCTAAATAAGATGCTCCATTAATGATCTTTCATGCATAAATCCACACCGGTTCTCTAAATTGTTATCATTTTTCTTAATCTTTGTTTAATCCTCCAATGGTTAGATCAATTTTACATATCACCTTTATTCTTGTTGATCAGTAACAAAATATTTCTTCTCCAATCATCTTATTTTTTTCTTGATTTTCAAAAATCTTACTAAATAAATTAGGAATCTAAATTTGCTCAATATCAACCATGACCTTTCAACAGATAATTTATTCAGTCTTAATTTCTCCCAGAAATTTTATTTGGTCTTAGTTCCTTTGCCTTTGGAACCTTTTCAAAGTTGTTTCCACTTTAATCTAGTGATGTTCAAAGAGAACATTTTCACCTCCATAATTGTGAGTCTTCTACAATGATCTCTTTTCTTAATTTAACAATTCTTTAAAATAACTTTTCCATCTTTCTTTAATTTCCTCACTTTTCACCAATATCCTATTATTCTTACTATTAATGCATCTAACTTAATTAATATATTTATATTTCATCTCCCATTTTTAGCTATTTTAAAATTCAATTATCACCTTTTTTTAAGCATGACTTACCATGTAAATTATCAAATAGTACATGTTTGCCTTTCTAGCAATTTTGCATCTTTCTTAACCTTCTTATATCTTTATAATCAATATCTCTTTTTCCATTGTTCAAAGCAAAATATCTTCTTGTACCTCGGTAGTCCACAAACAAGTTTCTTTGTGTATATCTTTAACCTTATGACTCTCCAAGAACATCTTTAACTACTCAATACAATCAGCCATCTAGTCCCATATCACGTGGTTCAATTCTTAAATTTCAATATCCCTCCTTTAATAATTTATCCCAAAAACTATCTTATCATTGGGCACTTATTAATTTCTTTTCTTTTCTTCTTGTACTTGGTATATACATTTAAGACTTTTAGCTTACATCATGGTCAATCTTTCCCCTAGTATCGCCTTACAAACCTTGCAAAATTGATCTCCCTCTTCTTAAAATATGTACTTGCAATTGCTACATTATAAGCCATTGCAAACTTAAGGATTAAATCTCCTATTAAACACTGATCACCAACACATATCCATTTCATACTCTCTCTCCTCTCAATTATCCCATATCCATTTCATAATCTTTCTCCTCTCTAATAGCACTTTCCCTGCATGCTTATTTAAGTCACCCACCTATTGTCCTTTCTTCCTTAGATGCTCTGCATTAATCCATCAATCTTCTTCCAAGATTATTTTTTAATCTTCTCATCTAGGCCTACTTGTAGTGCATAAACAATAACTACATTAATAGGTGACTTAAATACTATGTCTCCTCATCTAAAATAATCTTAATGCTATTAGTCTGATACTTTTTTCATCTATACACCAAAGCTGTAACCTTCATTAATAGACTCATTTTACTGGCTTCCCTAATGAATTAGAAGTTAGCAAGCAGCTGTGCATAACACTAAACAAGGAGCCACCAAATACACCAACTACACACCCAGCATGTGAAAGTACCAAATAATTCTGAAGGCAAACCATCAAAGCCAATGGATCCTTGTACTCCGGAAAAGTACTACTTTTTCATATTTCAAATACTATGTACAATGACCAATAAGATATTGGGTATTCTTTTAACAGTTTCAGTATCAATGGGATTATTGTCAATACCTTTTTTGGAGAATGTTAGTAAATACAAATATGCACAAGAAACAATTGCTTCTTAATTGTAAAATATTTGCACAAATATCTATAGAAAATAAGAATTTTATTTACATGAATTCCAACTAGATCATCCAATAAAAGATGACATAAACTAGTAAACAAAAATGATTGAAATTGAAAAAGAATTTCCTAGAGAATGAAACTCCAGGAAGATAGAATGAAGAAAAGTTATGATAAGTTTTTATCCTTCATTTCTTTCTCCACTACTGTTATACTCAATTTCTATTATTATCCCTTCTATAAAACAAGGGAAAAGCTTTTGACAAAGAAAATGAGAGTGCTTGAAGAATTCACACAAATATAGAGAATATTTTCGCTATCCATAATAAATACTTCAAGACCTTTAATACTATTAGACAATTACTTAGCCTATTGAATATTAAGCATATATGTATTTGATATCTTACATACAGGATATGTTTGAGGGCATGCAAGTGCCCAATAATACTTTAAATGGTTCAGATAATATATCATGTTTGCATCTCATGCTGCAGGCATGGTTTTCTTCACCATTTATTGAACAATTAAAATGGACTAATATAGTTCACTAACCAAATATAAAAGGAAACAAACTAACAAAAGAAGAAGATGAAGCCAAGTACTAGATGCAGCTATATTTTATTGTATCATAGATACAAGATGCAACACTTTATCCCTTTCAGTATTTTATCCCTTTCAGTGTTGAGAAGGATAAGGCCTAAGCCCTAGATGTTTTCCGTTAATAAATGTGAGTACATTGTCATGCCACTAAACCACTGCCATGAATCTCATCAATAGTATTATCAAGGTTTTAAATCCCATGAGATGAGGTGTCCCAGTATCTCCACAGAATAGGATACCCCGCTATCCCATTCCGTCCTGGCAGTGGTTCCGATCATGCATCTTAGTAAATATCCTCCATCTCTCTCCCTTCCTTCTTTCCTTTCTTTTATTCTTTTATTCTGTTTTCTTTCCTTCCTTCTTTTGTTCTCTTTCTTCTACCTTCCTTTCCTGCTTTTTTTTCGTATCCCTTCCTTTCTTTCTTCTTTTTCTTCTTCTGTCTCTTTCCTTTCTTCCTGCTCTCCTTTCTTTCTTTCATTTTTTCTTTTCACTTTTTTCCTTTCTTCATCTTCCTTTCTTTCTTTCCTCTTTCTTCTCTCCTCATATAGATGGGTTTCAAAGTCCCAACCCTATCCTGATGCTATTTTCTCATAGGAATGGGACAAGATAACTAAGACGCCCCCCGTCCCACTGGGATATAAAACTTTGGATATAATAATTCGACAATAAAAAAGCCAAAATCTAGCAATAAGGCAAAATATTACCCCATATCCTCGCTTTTAGAAAACTCTCATGAAAAAGTATGAAACTATTGATAGCTTTCTGAAAAGAACTTAATGGAAGTAGAAAAACTAATAACACCAGAAGGATTGCCAAGAGTCTATTGAGGATAGCTTGGACAGAGATCCATATTTGATTCCAAAGAAACATCATAATTCACATCAAGATATGCCATATTGTACCAAACTAGATAGTATAGGGCATACCATACTGTATCATATCAGTTCGATATTGGTATGCAGTACGGGGGATGTACCAATATTTAGTACACCGGACTAGCCCCTATATCGGGCATATACAAAAATAGAGATAGGTGGCACTAATACAAGGCCCGGTACCAAGGTGGCAGACCTTGATTCATGTCCCCTTAGTTTTCCTAACATGTATAAAGGTCAAGAGTGCCATAGGGTGTCTAGCATCAAAAAAACTCACGCCACCAGATTGGGACAAAACAAACATGCCAAGTGGCATCCCCATCCAGATTTTTTGTTAGCAGCAACCATACAAACTATTTTGTAGAAAGATTTTCCTAGATAATTTAAATATGCTGACAATTATAGATGAGTCTGGGTTTCAGTTGTATACTTGCCACATCATTGAGTGTCAAACAAGACTACAAATGCTACATTGCAAACTTTTAAAGTGAAGAATTTGCACAAACTTGTAGGTGTTCTTCATTTTCAACCACTCAACATTACCAATCATGTTCCATATGTAGAACATGCAAGTGAGCCCTTACGCCAATGTTCATATGACTAGCAATCAAATGTACAAATTTCTTATAGTTACGGTTATATAGAATACACTAAGATAACATTAAAACATCAAAACATAAATAAGAAGGCAAAATTTGTATAACTCAAGGAATGCTATTAATACAATTGTTTACAAACATGAAGCAATATGTATGTTGTTCAAAACAATGAAAAATATGAGACTATGGATGGCCTTACGGACCCAAACCACTCGGTTCAGAGCTCAGGTCGATAAGGGTGTTTGGACCAATAAAGGGCCTGAACTGGCCTGAACCAAGTGGAACCACCCAACTCCACTTGGCTTGGAGTTGTTCAGGGAGGTTTGGGCCCTTACCATCCTAATAATATATGGGGAGTGGCAGAAGGCCATCCTGTGGCCTTCTCCTCCCTTTTCCTCCAAAGAATAGTGATTTTTGGGTGATAAATTTAGAGAAGAGGGACTTCTTGGATTTTGAGCAAAATCAAGTATAATCCCTGCCCTTCTCTCAATTCCTCCATTTCTCTTTGTTCATTTTGATGCCTTAAATAGGCCAAAAATTGGTACAATCCATGAAAATCATGCCAAAATTTTTATTTTGGCATGAATTCATGACATGCCATATGCTAGGTTCTGATAGCGCAACGGAATAGTGGATTTCAAAATTTTATAATCATGAAACCCATGACACTCGAAACCCTAGACCCAAGATCCCTGAACTAATTACAACTAATAATCAATAATCAAGACAATTATGATATAGTTTAGATAAATACCTCTTATGCTAAATTCCCAATTTCCACATACACACAAGCATATGCCCTCCACAGGTGATCCACACGGAAATTGCTCCAAGAACAAGACTCCTTCGATAACCTTGTTGATGAGTTCTACACCTTAGAACTTGATTTGATCAAACACGCTCTTTGACCTGGATTTGACCACCTCTTGACTTGGACTTGGTCTCTCCTTTCTTGACTTTTATTTGGACTCCTAAACCCTCTTTTCCTTCCTCTAATTTCCTCCTAATTCTCTTTCTAAACTCGTCCCACAGAAGTCTCCTTGTCTTTATTTAAAAACCTTGTCTTGACAAAAGAAGGAAGGGAATTGATAGGATAGAGTTGGAATGCCTTAAACCAATCTACTGCCCCCTATTTACAGCAATAGGAGCGCAAGAGGGTCTAGATATGCCTATTCTCGGATTCCTCAAATCACCGTATCAGAAAATTACGAGACTTATATGAGGACTCTTAATTTTCAGATACGTTGTTCCAGCCTTCCTTGCATCCGCTAGCAATAGAAAGGTGTTTTCAACGCCCTTCCACAAATCAAATTAAATCTGATTTTGCCATCTGGAAAGCCATCTACACCAGACTTCTGATGGTACAAATTTCAAGGCATGAATATATCCCAACAGGACGAAATAATAGCATGAAGTCGTGACTCTTCATGCTGCTTCATCCTGCGCACGCCAAGAAATAAGGGTGCTTCACACCCATATCCATCCACGGCACACTTTAATTATTGTGCCACACTGATAGAGGGCTGAGAGGGCTTCAGATAGGCATTGATTTCAGATTAAAAGGACTTCTTAAGACCCCTTAACCAAATGAAACAATTTCAGCCTAATCCAGGTGGCACATGACTTGATAAAGTTCCAATCAACTTGGACTCTATATTAGGTGCCCCAAATGGCTGAAATAAGTCAAATAAAATCCAGATAAATGTGGTCCAAGTCAGAACCTAACCCAATTAATTAATGGCTCAATTGGGTTAACAAATTCAACAAGGTTTTAATCAAATCTCTTTGATTAAGGAGCTAGGGTTTATGCCACGTGCTAGCATGTTTCCTAGCAACCCTAGTTGGTTCGTTTGGTCCAACCAACCAACCAAAACCTGTTATCCTTATATGTGTGACCCTATGGATTTCACATCTAGCCAGTAGTAGATCTAGATACATGTTGACCTAATTAGATTAGACTCCATCTAATCGATTTAGATCAATCCTATGTCAACCCGAGTTGTCAAATTAGAACTCTTTCCAATTGCCTCGTGAATTAATTAATTTAATTCATGAAAACCTACAAGACATGATTGACATCTAGCAACGTGTCATGCCTATCCGAAAGATATGAAATTTGGTAAAAATTATCAAAATACCCTTCAATGGCAAGTTACCATATAATTCAATCTTTCGATCTTCCTGCATCTCGAATATGCTGATAAGTATAGAATTATGTCAAACTCAAACATATATTCCTATTAATTTTTCAACAATCAATGATAACACTAATGAAGCATTAGAAATCCTATCTAATCTTCATATTACTTTGGCCAAAGACTTGCTGAGTTATCTAGAGATAAGAATACATGAGATGTCATCTCCTCTTACTCAGAGTGATCGATTTCTTGTTGATCTACTCACAACCTTCATATACAATCCACCATATCCAGAACATCCCGTTCATGACTTAGTCATGATTGAGTATGAACCCAAACATGGATTCATGTGCACAGGATTCTATGGGGTCTAAGGATCACTTGCATAACTCCCACTTAGAGAATCATCTTTTGACAAAAGTAAGACTTCCATAAGATGTTCTTATGACGGATCAAATTAATGAACTCATACCCTAATGAGCACCCACATCCTTATATTAGTGTCCCTACATAAGTAGTTGTGAAATCAACCACTCTCTCATTTGAGCATACATAGGATGTGCTAGTCTTTTCAAAATCACTGATCCCCGACTCAATGATCCAATGACTAGGATTGTTTTAAATCAGGGTTTTAGGGTTTTAGATCATTGACATGAACCCTTCATGCCCATAAAACCATTGCCCCAATCTATGAGGTTCATCATAATCTTAAAATAAATTAAGACATAGCAAATGATGAAACATAAAAATGCCTCTTTATTACTGAATAATAATAAATGTCAAACATGAGTTGGGAGTAATTACAGAAAAGGCTCTATCACATTATAAATGCGATTGACTTGCATAGTACAATTATTTCAATCTCCCACTTGCACTAAAGCCAATCACCCTTGTATTTAACACCCATACAATCAAGATGGCGATCAAGTTGCTATTGAAGAAGAGCTTTAGTGAATGGGTCTGCTATGTTGTTTTTCGTATCTATTCGTTCGATAACTACGTCTTATTATTCAACAATTTCACGAATGAGGTGGAAGCACCTTAGGATGTGTTTGGACTTTTGGTGAGACCTTGGTTCCTTAGCTTGTGCAACAGCTCTAGTGTTATTACAAAATAGTGGCACCGAATGTTGAATCTTGAGAACAACATCCAATTCAGTGATAAACTTCATCCAGACAGCTTTCTTAGTGGCTTCACTAATAGCAATATATTCTGCCTCAGTAATTGAGTCAACTACAGTTTGTTGTTTGGTATTTTTCCAATTCACTGCGCCACCATTCAAAGTAAATACATACCCTGATATGGATTTACTATCATCTGGGTCTAATTGAAAACTAGAGTCAATAAAGCCTTCTAGTTTCTCCACCATAAACTACAAAAATATCTTTAGTTCTTCTAAGAACTTAAGAATATTTTTCACAGCTTTTCAATGATCCTCCTCTGGATCAGCTTGAAATCTACTTACTATGCCTACGGCATAAGCAATATCAGGCCAAGTACATAACATGGCATACATGATAGATCCTACAATTGAAGCATAAGAAATTCTACTCATCTTTTGTCTCTCTTCAAGTGTCTTAGAAGATATCTTCTTAGAGAGATGTATGCCTTGACTCATAGGCAAGTAACCTTTTTACTTTCCTCCATATTGAATTTTTTCAACACTAAGTCAATGTACCTAGATTGGGACAAGCCAAGCATCCTCTTAGATCTATCTCTATAGATCTTTATACCTAGTATATAGGATGCTTCACCCAAATCTTTCATGAAAAACTTTTTAGATAGCCAATCTTTGTCCAATTGTAACATTAAGATATCATTCCTAATGATTAGTATGTCATCAACATACAAAACTAAGAAGACTATGACACTCCCACTTGTCTTCTTATATACATATGGCTCATCAACATTCTTAATCAAACCAAACTCTTCTAGTTTCATCAAAGCGGATGTTCCAACTCCTCGAGGCTTGCTTCAATCCATAAATAGATATTTTTAGCTTGCATACTTGATTTGGTCTCCTACTTGAGACAAACCCTTCCGACTGTGACATATAAACTTCCTCCTCAAGATTTTCATTGAGAAAGGTAGTTTTCATATCCATTTGTCATATTTCATAATCATAATATGTAGCTATTAGTGCAGAAAATAAATGGCCGTCGGAGATTGCTAAAGAATAGGGATCAGAATCTCGCTAGTGGAACCTACAAGACAAAGTCCTGACCGGAGTTGGCTCCGACATGGGCCCTCCGACGGTCAAGTTAGTATTCTGGCCAACAAGATGAAGTACTTAGGAGAGTGGAGATGAAAAGAGAGCTTAGAGAAGAAAATATATCTGGAGGGTCCTATTTATAGATAGAGCCTGTAACAAATTGATGATGACAGCTACAATAGAATGTCAGTAGGCCGTTCGGACCACTCAGAGTTTGTTATGGAGAGTGGGCTGTCATTTATCATGATTTGCTAGCTGTGAGATATTATTTGCTAAAGGTCGAATGCTTCTGATCTTGGTCATGGGTCATTTGCACTGTGATTAAGTTGTTAGAGCTTAGGATCAGATGGACTAAGCTTGAAGATCGGCCTTTAGGTTAAGAGTGACGAGTTTGTAGATCAGGTTCCAGATTTGAACATCAACATAACTATTTCAACTGCTTTTGGAAGCTCAATCATCCTCAAGGTCGGATGATGATGGAAATTGATACTTTGATCTGGAGGATGCGAGGTCGAAAAAGAATAACGAATCCCTCAATTAAGACTGCAGCTAGGCGGTTTTAACTACTTTGAAGAAGTTCGGCCAATGCCCAAGGTCGGCTCAAAATTAGGATCAGACAGTGCTGAGGTTCAGTGCCTGTGAAGCAGTTGTTGCTTATCTCAGACTGAAGGTTGGAACCAAGCAGATGACGAATTTCTTTTGCTGGCCTAAGTTCGTCCGACCAAAATTCATGGTATAGTCTTAGCAAGATCTGCAGTTATCAGGATAGAGTTGGAGGGTTGGAGTAAAGGAGCTCGGCTAACACAAGGTTGGATGTCAACAAGAGTTGTTGTCATTTTCGGGATGAGTTACCCTCGATTGAAGTTCTGAGCTTAGTCGGATTTGGAGGCTGATCCATTGGAATTCGCCTGGACCCGAAGGCTGACTTGATTGAACCGTAGACTTGGGGTGTGTCTTGAACTCAGATGGCATTCTAGCAAAGTCAAACCTTATTAGACTTCGGCAGGAGCCATTTTACCCCTAACACTTGTTCCCTTACTCCCAAGTTTGAATTTCGGATGAAGTACTATTATTTGCAATCGCCGAAGTCCCATCTGGTCTTCCCACCTTCGGGATGTGAAACACTTTGGATTATTTGAACTGACGTTGGAGCTCTTTTATTGCTGAATGGCTTGAGACGATCTCGAATTTCGAAATCCCGCCTAGCACAGAGCTCGATTGTATGGTGCAACAATGATTTCTTCTGACATCTGCAACCGTAATAATGGGACGAACACGCGAAAGGCCGGGATTTGATACTGCCGATCTGCAATCATAACAGCTCAGGGGCAGCACTAGCTATTTAGGTTCCTTTCTTTCCTTCTTTCCCATTCTAGCTTACTCTGAGTTTCTCCTTCGACTCCGACTGTTCTCGCCCTCCTAGGATTCTCCGATCCTGACCGCCCTTTTCCCATCCATTGTCTGCAACTCTAACCATCACATCAAGTTCCCTGCTTCTTTAGGCTAGTGTCTTAACTCTTCCTTCAAATTTTCTTGCCTTCTTTCCGTTTCTAGGGTTTTTCGGGGTTCGCCTATTCTTCTTCTAGTTTTCGAGTTCTTCCATCGATTTTCTTTGATTTCTGGTAAATTTTCTTCAATTTTTCTTGATCCAAAATGGCCACCCAAGACTCTAAATACTCTTGGTCCACTCCCTCTAAGAGCTCGTCCGATCCAAACCCTCCAAACCCCGGATCTGAGGTTGAACCCGACCTTAGAGATATAGCTCGTCCAACCTTTGTTCCCAGGATTGTTGCTTCTACACTTTCCATTGAGGATCTTTCTCTTATCCGGATTCAATACGGGGTCCCCTCTGAATACGAACTTAAGCTTCCCAAATTGGACGGCTGAGTCTATGCTCCCCCTCCGGGTCGATTCAGTTTGTATATAGAGGCTCTCTAGGCTGGGCTTAGGTTACCAATCCCTCTCTTCATTGTTGAACTTTTTCATTTCCTTGATATATCTTTTCCTCTATCGTCCCAAATTCTTTTCATTTTATCATAGGATTTCTAGCACTTTGTTTTTTGGCCAAGGTCCGACCTTCGATTTTCTTATTTCGAACTTTTTTCACCTTCAAGCGCCACCCCACTCCTAAGGACTGATGGTACATTTCTCCCTAGTTCGGCAAGAAGGAATTAATCAAGGGTGCCCCTTTCTCCATCCACAACTGGAAGGGAAAGTTCTTTTTTGTGTCTAACCATTCGCTCGAATGGGAACTTCCTCACTAGGATTGGCTTAGGGAATCCATTTGTAAGGCCCCGAGGTTGGAGAGGGACAATCTTGACTTTGCCAATGTTCTGAAGAATTATAAAACTCCTTCACTGATCCAACTGATAGACGATCGAACCCTTACAACCTCTGCCTAAGCCCTATTAATCCCGAAGGTATTAACTTATGTTCCCTTTTTGTCTTCTTATGTTTATTTAACTTTGGCTCATTGATTTTTATAGAGATGACTTTTGATGAGCTGAAATGGCTGACGAAAGAACTTCGAGTTCAAAAAAGGAAAGAAACCCCCCTAGGGAAACATCCAAATAAGTCAAGATTGCTAATTCAAGCTCGGCCATCCCAACTTTGGCAACCTCCATTCCAGCCGACTCCGAGCTTGCTAGTCGAGACTACCGTTCCAGTACCTCCTACTGAGAAGGTGGAGAAAAGGAAGAAGTTGGCCATTAAGAAAGTTTGGTCACGAAAGAACTCTGGGGAGTCCGGTGACAATAACATCGATTCGAAACAGGCTTCCTTTGATAGCTGGAGGGGCGTTCGACCTCTCATGGAGGGGTGTTGAAGGAAAAACTAGTTCCTTGCTGCATGATCAATCTGATCGGATCAGATCTGCAGTGGAATTTTAAAATTTTTCAACCTATGATCCAATCAGATCTGAGAGTTCTCAGATCTAATTAGATTAATTTAAAAATAAAAATTAAAATAAAATAAAATTTAGTGATATCTCATATCACCTGATTGGGTGAACTGTTCACCCTATAATGATGATCTGAAGCGTCCGAGGTTCCGACGTTAGCCGCGCATGTGCCCAGCCTCTACTAGCATCCACTCGGGTCAGATTTGGAGGTCTCCTTCTGGATTTGATCTTAGAAAATCAGATCTGAAAACTTCCTGATGCGCCTTCGATTAGATCTCCGATAGCAGCATGTTCGTCACACGAACAAGATCGTCTTGACTTGTTCTTCGCAACAGCAGCACTCAACTTTTGATCATTGATTTGCCCAACACCTTGGGTGTGGAGAAGAGGGAGAGGAGGAGGGAGAGATGGCATGGAGGTGGAGAAACTAAGAGAGCCTAGGCATGGGATTAACTGGAATGTCAATCACCTTGCGCAGGGGTCTATTTATAGACCTAGATGAAACTTGGAGTCTTAGGGCTTTAAGCAACCAGTTTGCTTAAAGCAAAAGGACACCTCCTTTAATCCCAAGCCCACTTCAAATTTCCTTTTGATTTTTGTCGCACAATAACCAAGGAAAGAGGCATCACAGATTTTAGATAAAAGGGATTAGGCGTACAAGAATTCTCCCAAGGGAATTTGAACTTTTCAAAACTCCCAAACCTTATCCACCAAGGGGGGCATGCCAAGAGGGGGCGTGCGCCCTCAATTTCCACACAAAACCTCCTTGGGGACGTTCTTGGCGTGCGCCCTTAATTTCCATGCAAAACCTCCTTGGGGACGTGTGCCCCAAGATAAACTCCAGGGGCGCACGCCCCTCCTCTTCTTTCTTGCAAAGAATGGGTCAAACAACCCTTATCCTGATGCCCCTTCGTAAGAGACCAGGATAAGCCCTGATCTCATCAGGATAAGCCTTGATCTGACCAGGACAAGCTCTAGTCAAACCAGGACAAAACCATACAGGATTCCAGGATGAGCCAAATCCAATTTGGCTGAGTCCATACCAACCAGAAAGTTCACAGAAGAAGAAAGTCAGGTCAGTCCACAATGTTCCAGGCATCACCTAGCTCTGATACCATATTGTAGACCCATGATATCGCTCAAACACCAACCATCCTTGACATCACAAGCACCGATACCATGTTGCGGAAGCTCCTGATCTTTAGCATGGACCTGAAGGAACCTGTGACGTTCTCTATGGGCAGTAAATCATCGACCCTCCACCTGGATCTGTGATGGGGCGCCTCCCTCCTTAGGCTTGAGGGAGACACCCCTTTCTCTAGGGCTTCTTCAAGAACCCTGGGGCGGCAACTCTAAAGAGAAGAGAAGAAGAGAGAATTGAGGGAGAAAAGATCTGTATTCCACTGCATTATGAAACCCTAATACAACCTATGTATTTATACATAGCCATTAGGCCCGACCAAAAACTCCCCTGGCTAACCCAATACATGAAAGCACTCATCGAGCCCATGTACACCCATGTCTCCATGCTCTCATCCTCTAGATCTAGATCCGACCTATACATGAATTAGCCATCTTAAGACCTCTCAAACCAGACCTTAAGATCCCTAGGATCAACCCAGACCCTAGCCCAAAATAGACCCTCGCGTAACTCTGCCCGCGCACTAAGCCGACTAAGTTCCACTAGGTCGGCTCAGTTTCAGCCAGCTAAGTTCCACTGGGTCGGCTCAGTCTGAAACTGAGCCAGTCCAGTCTGAAACTGAGCCGGCCCAGTCCTGTGTTGTGCCGGCAGTCCCGAATGCTCAGCTCTCTATTTTTTCTGTGCTCTGAGACTTAGCCGACCAGTTTTGGACTGAGCCGGCTAACTTGTAGAAAATCTCCTTTCTGCACTCTTCATTCCCCGACTTTGGTTCCTTACTCCACCTTGAATCTCAAGTCTCCAAAGCACCAACCAAGCTCCTAAAATCCCTAGAGCCAACACCCTGGCTCCTCCCGTGGCCTCCCAAGGCTTGCGAGCACCATCTGAAGGGAAATCCTGATTTTTCGGATCAGGTTCGTTCAGATCTGATCGGATCAAGAGATATATTTCAAAAATTTTTCTCTTTGATCCTAATCAGATCTGAGATGTTTTAGATCGGATCCTCATTATTCTAATAAAAATAAAATCTAAATTAAATCAAATTTAATTTACCTTGATGTAGGATAATCCTATTATCCATTGATGATCCTGTAAGCAGCGAAAGGTTCTGGATCTAGCCACGCAAGTGCCTGGCCTCTACCGGTATCCACTCGGGCTGGATCTGGAGATCCTCTTCTTCTCTATCACGTCTCCAAAAATCAGATCTAGATCTGATCTGGAGGATCTTCAAAACATCTTTCGAAGATCAGCAATTGTCCTTTGCAGCAGTGCAGCCTTCTAGCTTTTTGTCGCCTTTTGCTCATCTGGATTGCACCAACTTGGATCCCAAACATCTTTGGGCGTGGAGAGGAGAGGGAGAAGATTGACTTGGCATGGAGGAGGGAGACAGCCTTGGGGCATGGAGAATTTTCAATGCTTTTCAATTGCCTTTTGAGTTGGGCGCAAGGTCTTATTTATAGACTATGCATGATCCAACTCCTCTTCTTCCCAACCAATCACAACCCTTTGTGAAATCAGATCTAAATCTGATTGGTGAGAATAGTCCCTTGGATTCCTCCTTAGATGGCGCCTAAGACCAGTCAAACTTGGCTCTTAGGAGAAGTCTAATCGGAATCCAAAAGGGAGATGGAGTTCCTGTCCAATAGGGACTCCTAGGCTACTCCTGCTTGGGCACACGCCAAGGGTGGTGTGTGCCCTCCTCCTTGCCAGGTTCTGGCAGGGACAGGCCTCCACCAGCTCTCCAATAGGTGCATGACACGTGGACAGAAGTCAGTGTCAATGGTCAACATTTGACTAGTCAAAGGTCAACTTTTGACCAAAGTCAAAAGACGAGAAATGGCAGGTGACCAAAAATGGCAGGTATTGTCTTACAAAATAAGACAACCCTTTTCTGACCTGGACAGGCTCCAGTCAGACCAAGTGAAGGCCTCTGATTGAGCACAAACTCCTTTGGCTCAGGAAAGACAACTATTTATGATAGTAAAAGAAGAACGTTAGGTTCAATCGAGTGTTAGCACGATTTTCTTGAACCTAATTGAATCTCATTCAGATCAATTGAACTGAATTAGTTCAATTGATGATCACCAGATTCAAACCCTTGTTTGTGTGATCCAGTTAGATTCAGTTCTGTATGGTAATGGGATATGTCATTATCTCTATCATCGACATCATCGAAACTCCTTTCGATGGATCAGAACTCTTCTGATTCGAACAGCTGGAATGATCGATCATCTAAATCATTCTAATTGCTCCCAAAATCCACCAGTGACACCTAGCAGTATATGGTGGCAATCCATCAGAGCTGAATGCGAACCTCTTGGTGCAGCTACCTGTGTGATTAAGTTCTTCTATCTTGAGCCCCGATCAGATTAGGGTTTAGGTGAACTCGTCAAACCCTAGTCTCTGTCATATGATATAATCATTCGATTCAAATTCGATGTGAAAACCTAAATAGAAACTCTTTCTATTATTTCACTCTGCCATGGCCATGAGCTTCTGGACTTGATTCTCATGATCATCATAGGGCTGCTCCTCTACCACCGAGGTAGATAGATTCCATCTTGATGCTAATCCAGTTCCTACAATGAACATGCTATAGCCAACATACACCTCAGAGTTTCGTATGGCTAGGAGACCGAGTTATGGTGTAGTCAAACTATAACACCCTCAAGGTGAACTGCCGATGCACCTCAGGTCAAAGAACCAGACACACTACTGCAGCATCGAGTCAGTCATTGATGAGAAGGTAGACTTCCTAATGACTACTCGAGGTGGTCACGCTCAGTGCCCTCGTTCTCTAACGAGTACCTATACTCTCGCTCCGATGTCTCCACACCATAGACTCAAGACTCATCTACTAAAGAGAAGAGATTGTACACCAACCTTCTGGATCTATCACCATCCTCATGATGATCCTATGGTCGGAAGCATTTTATGAGTTAATAATGATTATTCATGTCTTAAATTTTCAACTCTTGAAAATATAAATTATCATTACCATTAACTCAAAGGATGTATCACAGACACTAAATACACATATGTGATAGAAAATAACCCATTTTATTGATTTTAGTCAAAATTATAATTTTGCCACTAGAAGTGTATTACAAGTATCAGCCAATTCTGGCTTCTAGGGCACATATACTTAACAATCTCCCATTTGTCCTAAAGTCAATTGGCTACAAGTCTAAGTCTCATCTTCTCAAGGTGGGCTTCAATCTTCTGCTGGCCCAATGGCTTTGTAAGCGGGTCTGCCACATTGTCTATGGAGTCAACTCTCTTGACCTCGACGTAACCCTTCTCGAGGTAATCGCGGATGAGGTGGTATCGCTGCTCAATGTGCTTGGATTTTTGGTGAGACCTTGGCTCCTTAGCAAGGGCTATGGCGCCATTATTGTCACAGTATAGAGGAATGGCATCTGATGGCATTACTCCGATTTCTGTAGCAAACTTCTTATACCAGAATGCTTCCTTCGCAGTCTCTGATGCAGCGATATATTCTGCTTCCATGGTGGAATCTGCTATCATGGTTTGCTTGGAACTCTTCCAGCTGATAGCACCACCATTGCACACAAACAGACTCTCCAGATGTCGACTTTCGATCATCTACATCGGACATGAAATCCGAGTCTGTGTATCCCTGGACTTGGAGTTCTCCGTTACCAAAGACCAACATCATATCCTTAGTTCTTCTCAAGTACTTAAGGATACATTTCACAGAAGTCCAGTGTTCTTCACCTAGGATTTGACTGATATCTGCTTGTGACACTCACAGCATGGGCTATATCAGGTCGTGTACATAGCATGGCATACATGAGGCTCCCTATTGCAGAAGCATAAGGGATCTTGCTCATGCGTTCTACTTTCCTCAGGTGTGCTAGGGCACATCTTCTTGGAAAGATGAATACCATGTCTGAAGGGTATTAATCCTCTCTTAGAGTTTTCCATACTAAACCTCTTTAGTACTTCCTCTATGTACATCTTCTGTGAAAGTCCTAGCATCCTATTCGGTCTATCCCTATAGATCCTTAATTCCTAGAATAAAGGATGCTTCACCTAGGTCTTTCATGGAGAATTCCTTGGACAACCATAATTTGACTGTCATCATGGGAATATCATTCCCAATAAGGAGGATGTCATCCACGTACAATACGAGGAAGACAACAGCGCTCCCACTGATCTTTTTGAAGACACACGGTTTCCTCTTCATTTTTGATGAAACCAAACATTTTGATCACATCATTGAAACGAGTGTTCCAGCTCCGAGATGCTTGCTTAAGTCCATATATGGACCTTTGCAGCTTGCAAACCTTGTGATCAGTATCACTGGATGTGAAACCTAGCGGCTGTTCCATATAGATATCTTCCTCAAGATATCCATTCAAGAATGCCGTTTTCACATCCATTTGCCATATTTCATAATCGAAATAGGCTGCAACGGCAAGCAATGTGCGGATGGATTTTAGCATAGCCACTGGGGAAAAGGTATCCTGATAGTCAATGCCTTCGCGTTGACTATAACCTTTTGCCACTAGTCTAGCCTTGAATGTCTCCACATTCCCATCTGCACCAATCTTTCTCTTGAAGATCCATTTACACCCAATAGGTACTATACCTTCTGGTGGATCTACCAAGGTCCAGACTTGGTTTGAGTGCATCGAGTCAATTTCTGACTGCATTACCTCTAGCCATTTCTCGGAATCGATATCTAATATTGCCTCGTTGTAGGTTTTGGGATCATCACCATGAGCACCATTACCTACGAGGAACATTTCCTCTACTTCCTCTGAAATAATACCTAAGTATCTTTCAGGGGGATGGGAAACTCTTTCCGATCTACAAGGTGGAGGAGGTAGTGTTCTTATTGGCTCAACCTGATTTGGTTCCAATTGGTCCTTAGCTCGTTGTACTTGTGAGACTTTCTCATCAAGCTTAATCTGCTTTCCAATGCCACTATCTTGAATAAACTGTTTTTCAAGAAAGATGGCATGTCGACTCACAATCACATTATGGTCTTCTGGAATGTAAAAATAGTATCCTAATGACCCTTTAGGATATCCTATGAATCGAGCTTTGAAGGACCTAAACTCTAACTTGTCCGCTTGTTGTCTTTTGACATGAGCCGGACAACCCCAAATTCTGAGATGACTCAGACTTGGTTTCTTACCATGCCATATCTCATACGGTGTGGTAGGAACGATCTTAGAGGGAACCCTATTCAGTAGATAAATTGAAGTTAACAATGAGTGTCCCCAAAAAAAATCAGGGAGGTCTGTGAAGCTCATCATGGATCGGACCATATCTAATAGGATCCGATTTCTCCGTTCTGAAACCCCATTGAGTTGAGGTGTTTCTGATGGAGTCCATTGAGAGACTATGCCATTTTCCTTGAGATAGTCTAGGAATTCCCTGCTAAGGTATTCACCTCCTCGATCTGATCGAAGAACCTTAATGGATTTTCCAGTTTGTTTTTCTACTTCATGTCTGAATTCTTTGAACTTTTCAAAAGCTTCAGACTTGTGTCTCATAAGATACACATATCCCATACCTAGACAGATCATCAGTAAAGGTAATGAAGTAGATAAAATTGCCTCTAGCCGGCACATCAAATGGGCCGCACACATCAGTATGTACTAGGGCAAGGAGATCTGTGGCCCTCTCCCCATGTCCTACAAAAGGGAGTTTGGTCATTTTGCCTTGGAGACAAGATTCACAAGTTGGATATGACTCGGAAGTCAATAGGACTCAATAGCCCATTTTTCTCCAATTTGTTGATCCTATCTTCTGCTATATGACCTAATCTCAGGTGCCATAGATATCTGTCGTTTGGACTATCCCTAGGTCGTTTGGCATTCACGTTTTGCTCGATAGTTAGAACAAGGTACATCAATATGTAGCTGATAAAAATCATTAATAAGGAAACCATTTGCAATTTTATTTCTTTCATAAAGAATGTTACAATGGTCCTTAAAGAAGGTAATCACATAGCCTTCTAGTGCTAAGCATGAAACAGAAATCAAATTCCTGCTAACTGCAGGCACATAATAACAGTCTTTCAAAACTAAGTCTAAACCAGATGGTAATCGAAGAAGATATGTTCCCACCGCCACTACAGCAACTTTTGCTCCATTATCGACGCATAGGATCATGTCTCCATCCCTCAGCCTCCTGCTATCCTCAAGACCCTGCATGGAAGTGCACAGATGAGCACTAAAACCAGAGTCAAGCACCCAACTGGATGCAGAAGAAACCGTAAGGTTAGACTCAATAACGAGCATACCTCCAGAAGGACCTTCCTTCTTGTTCTTCAGGGTGGCCAGGTAAGTAGGGCAGTTTCACTTCCAGTGGCCATCGCTGTTGCAATGAAAACACTTTCCTTTGGTAGCGGCTTTCATCCTCGGCTCTGCCTTCTTCTTTCTTCCTTCCACCTTCTGCTTTTTTACAGACTTCTTTTTCTTTCCATAAGACTTTCTTTTGGAAGAAGTCCGTTCCATAGCAAGAACTGAGCCTTTAGAACCTTTCATAGAAAGCTCAGCGGTGACCAGCATGTTCATTAATTCGGCCAAGGAATTTTGAAGTTTATGCATGTGGTAATTCATGATGAATTGCCCATATGCATCAGTCAAGGATTGCAAAATAATATCGTTCTGCAGATCCAAGTCTAACTTCACACCGAGCTTCTCAAGCTCTTCCATGTCCTTGATCATCATCAGACAGTGATCTTGGACTGACTGCCCATCACACATCTTAGCCTTAAAAAGTCGTTTCGTGACTTGATACTTGGCTGCGCGACTCTGTTCACCAAACATCTCCTGCAGGTGAGCCAACATTTGGCGAGCAGTCCCGATATCTTCATGTTGGCGCTGGAGCTCATCAGACATCGAGCCCAACATGTAATATCTGGCCTTATTATCTTCGTCTATCCATTTTTCAGAGACGCTCTCTGTTCAGTGGATGGACGGGCTGGTAAGGTGGGAGGGTCCTGATCCAATACATGGGTTAACTTCTCGGAACCCAAAACAATTTTGTAGTTCCTGAGCCAATCTTTATAATTGGGTCCGGTCAGTCTGTGTGTGTCCAAGGATACGTGCTAATGGGTTGGACGCAGACATTTTTCTGCAGAGAGTCAAAGATTCTAGTTAGATACTGTAATTATGACTTGATCCAATTTATTTAGGAATTTTATTTTTAAACAAATTAGCTTCCACTATTTTCTCGAATCCCTACACTCCCTCTGTAGAGATGCGAAAATCTCCACGATTAATGATTTCTAGTGGATGGTGCGGTCTCACCAACTGACTCATCACCTCACCTAACAGTTATTGGTGATGGGTTAGCCAATGAGTGAACAACTCTTGTTCAATGATTCTCTAATCATGGTGCATCCCCAAACTTGATCTCTAATTCATGAATCTCACCGTATCCGAAATATTGATCCACTCCTTAGTTAAGTCAGACCCACCATTTGCATAGACTGGATTCCTAATTGAGTCTCTCACCGTATCTGAAATATTGAGCCCAACTCATCCTCCAGCCCATAGCATCCAATGCCTAATAGACATGGTTGCGTCTTCCCGGTGCAACTGAGCCACTGTATCCAGTCAAGAACAATCAACCCCGAGGAAGGGCCCGCACATCTACAATGGTGGAAGACCTCAGACTTAATCTTTTCTTAGGAAGAATTGATTTAGGTCTCATTAAACTAGACTTGTCATAGTCATAACAATTATGACTAACCTAGTGGCATGGGTTAGCTCGGATTATTGACCACCTCAGATCAGAACTGTGTCAACAGATATGGTCCAGGTAAGTGAGATCGGTGGAAGGGATATGCCATTAACTCGTACAAGAATGCATTCAGGTCGAGTAGCTCCCAATTAAAAACCAGTCGATCGTATGTGCCAAACTTACCTTAGACACCAAATTGTTGAGCCAGAACCAATTGGGTTAGCCTACAATCCAGACTCTAACCTCTGGAGCCTAATTAGGTCTTGCTTGATCGTGACTCGATCTTGACCCTGATTAATCCTATTAGGCTGGTCAATTTAAGCATTGTTGATCCCATCTAACCAACTCTTGATTCAGGTTTGATCAACCGCTTAGACCTAATTGAGCTACCCAAGCCTGAACCCAGTATTATGAATATATCTTAGATCTAAAATTCTCAATTTTAGACCTAATTAATATTCTATAATCTTAATTCTTAATTAAGTAGGGTTCATAAACAAAATATGCACAATAAATCCTAGGATTTCAGGATCTAGGGTTTTGCAGAAAGTAAGTTTTGGATTTCTGATTAAGGACGAACGCGCAGCACCCCTACACGTCATAAGAACACCCCATCGGATGGGAGGAGAGGGCCTTTAAACCCTTCTTCGTTCTTATGACCGGACGGCCAAGAGGAACGCCTTAATCAGGAATATGTAATGCTACAAAACAATTTTAGATCTATATCATATATCTCATATACAAATTAGATCTAATCATGGCATATTTTGCATACATCTCATGTATCGAATCATGCATGTTTTCAAATCTAAATTATCTCATAATAATCTGAAAAAATAGATTTAAATTGATCTTATCAAAATAAACTCTAATCTACACAACTATGTAAAGTATTCTACAACTAATCTAGACATGCATCAATCATATCTCATATGATGTTTAAAATTAAATAATTTTATTTGTTATTTTTCAGATGTTATTATAACAACTATAATATCAGAAAACAGTAAATAAATAGATCTAAAATATGATTTAATCAAATTAAATTGAAAACATGCAAGACTATTCTATAGAACTATTCTATTTTAGAACTAGTCATGCATATTTTCTAATCTTAGATCCAAATCATTTAATTTTAATTTTTTCTGATTTCAGATCTGATCACATCTCATGATCACATCTCATGTGACATCTGAAATCACTTATTTTCTGATTAGAATAAATTTAAAATCAGATCTAAACACTTTTAGAACCTTGCTCTGATATCAGTTTAAAATCCTGATTTTTCGGATCAGATTCGTTCAGATCTGATCGGATCAAGAGATATATTTCAAAAATTTTTCTCTTTGATCCTAATCAGATCTAGGATGTTTCAAATCTGATCTTTATTATTCTAAAAAATATAAAATCTAAATTAAATCAAATTTAATTTACCTTGATGTAGGGTAATCCTATTATCCGTTGATGATCCTGTAAGCAGCGAAAGGTTCTGGATCTAGCCACACAAGTGCCTGGCCTCTACCGGTATCCACTCGGGCTGGATCTGGAGATCCTTTTCTTCTCTATCACGTCTCCAAAAATCAGATCTGGATCTGATCTGGAGGATCTTCAAAACACCTTTCGAAGATCAGCAGTTGTCCTTTGCAGCAGCGCAGCCTTCTAGCTTTTTGTCGCCTTTCTCTCGTCTAGATTGCACCAACTTGGATCCCAAACACCTTTGGGCGTGGAGAGGAGAGGGAGAAGATGGACTTGGCGTGGAGGAAGACAGTCTTGGGGCGTGGAGAATTTTCAATGCTTTTCAACTGCCTTTTTGAGTTGGGCACAGGGTCTTATTTATATAGACTATGCATGATCCAACTCCTCTTCTTCCCAACCAATCACAACCCTTTGTGAAATCAGATCTAAATCTAATTGGTGGGAATAGAGTCCCTTGGATTCCTCCTTAGATGGCGCCTAAGATTAGTCAAACTTGGTTCTTAGGAGAAATCTAATCGGAATCCAAAAGGGAGATGGAGTCCCTGTCCAACAGGGACTCCTGGGCGCCTCCTGCATGGGCACACGCCAAGGGTGGCGTGCACCCTCCTCCTTGCCAGGTTCTGGCAGGGGACAGGCCCCACCAGCTCTCCAATAGGTGCGTGACACGTGAATAGAAGTCAAAGTATCAATGGTCAATATTTGACCAGTCAAAGGTCAACTTTTGACCAAAGTCAAAAGATGAGAAATGGCAGGTGACCAAAAATGGCAGGTATTGTCTTACAAAATAAGACAACCCTTTTTTGACCTGGACAGGCTCCAGTCAGACCAAGTGAAGGCCTCTGATTGAGCACAAACTCCTTTGGCTCAGTAAGGACAACTATTTATGATAGTAAAAGAAGAACGTTAGGTTCAATCGAGTGCTAGCACGATTTTCTTGAACCTAATTGAATCTCATTCAGATCAATTGAACTGGATCAGTTCAATTGATGATCACCAGATTCAAACCCTTGTTTGTGTGACCCAGTTAGGTTCAGTTCTGTATGGTAATGGGATATGTCATGATCTCTATCATCGACATCATCGAAACTCCTTTCGATGGATCAGAACTCTTCTGATTCGAACAGCTAGAATGATCGATCATCTAAATCATTCTAATTGCTCCCAAAATCCACCAGTGACACCTAGCAGTATATGGTGGCAACCCATCAGAGCTGAATGCGAACCTCTTGGTGCAGCTACCTGTGTGATTAAGTTCTTCTATCTTGAGCCCCGATCAGATTAGGGTTTAAGGTGAACTCGTCAAACCCTAGTCTCTGTCATATGATGTAATCATTCGATTCAAGTCCGATGTGAAAATCTAAATAAAAACTCTTTCTATTATTTCACTCTGCCATGGCCATGGGCTTCTGGACTTGATTCTCATGATCATCATAGGGCTGCTCCTCTACCACCGAGGTAGATAGATTCCATCTTGATGCTATCCAGTTCCTACAATGAACATGCTATAGCCAACATACACCTCAAGGTTCCGTATGGCTAGGAGACCGAGTTATGGTGTAGTCAAACTATAACACCCTCAAGGTGAACTACCAATGCACCTCAGATCAAAAAATTAGACACACCACTGTAGCATCGAGTCAGTCATTGACGAGAAGGTAGACTTCCTAATGACTACTCGAGGTGGTCACGCTCAGTGCCCTCGTTCTCTAACGAGTACCTGTACTCTCGCTCCGGTGTCTCCACACCGTAGACTCAAGACTCATCTACTAAAGAGAAGCGATTGTACACCAACCTTCCTGGATCAATCACCATCCTCATGATGATCCTATGGTCGGAAGCATTTTATGAGTTAATAATAATTATTCATGTCTTAAATTTTCAACTCTTGAAAATATGAATTATCATTACCATTAACTCAAAGGATGTATCACAGACACTAAATACACATATGTGATAGAAAATAATCCATTTTATTGATTTTAGTCAAAATTATAATTGCCTCTAGAAGTGTATTACAAGTGTCAGCCAATTCTGGCTTATAGGGCACATATATCTAACACCATCAATCCTCACAATCTCCACCTTGGTGCCCCAAGCCTTGGCAAACCCCTCGGCAATGTCCTCCTGCACGATCCCACTATCCTTACGCACTCGACAGCACCTGTGCAAACATCGCCTCCGCCAATCCTCTTCAATTGTTGTGCACCTTTGAGGCTATTGGGATGACCGCCTCCACCGCTGAAGACCTATGCTTGCTTCTTGGCACCATCCTGAAATTATAGGATACTTTCTGCTTAGCAGCTGCATCACTTTCTCTGAACTTTCCTGAAGAACCTACAGCATTTCTGCACCAGCACATGCTGTACCATCTGACACGATCTCCTCAGAGCTACACCTGTCCACCTGCACGCCACTCCACCTGAAACTGTGCATCACCGACGCTCTGAACTCATGCTAAATTTTCTCTCCACTTGTGAAGCCACCACTGCAAAGCTCCACCTATATCCAAAGTCCACCTGATGCCGCAGAAGTCGACTCTGTCACCGAGTCCCTCGAGGCCAACTACTTAAACTGCACTGCTGAGCCTACCACTGCACCTCAACCACCGTCGCTGTCCCTTCGAACCCTCCACACTCTGCGGATCCCTTCGAAGCTATCTCGGATACCTCCGCAACCTGTAGGCACCTCCGAAACTCAAGAGCTCATCCAACTCTTCTGAATCCAGCGACTGAATCTTAGGAAATTCCATCCTAGTCCTTCTCTTCTGCCCCTACACCAACCATCGCTTCAGTTGCGCCTGAAAAACCATCCTCCACCTGAACCGCAACTCTCCCTGGTGCCCCTGCCGAAGAAACCTGATCCATGATACTCCCGACTGCCTGAGACCTCCTGACATTCCCTGAGACATTCTAACTCTCCCTGAGACCTGCTCCCGATCTTCCTAAGATACCCCTGACACCATCTGCTGAGATACACTCCTCGACTGCTGCACCGTCGAGCCTCTCTCAACCCCTGTGCCTCCAAAGTAGCACTCCTGCATCTCTCCAGTGCTCCCAAACTCGTCTTTACGCCGCTCTACAGCCATCCAGCCCTGACTTGCTGGATCTCCATGGATCATCCATCTCCATTATCCCCAAGGCTCTACAAATCCATGCTCTGGTCGAATCGCTGAATACATCTTTGACTACTTCCCCGCCTTCCTGACACCGAAGAATGTATAGTCGCTTCTTCAACCTTCCTTCGACCATTACCCCTTAGGAAACCTCTCTTCAACAGCCCCACACTGCCCATCTTCCTAGAGAACCCTGATACTCTCTACTGAGATACCTTCCTCGGCTGCCAATCGCCGAGCCTCTCTCAGCCCTACATCTTCAGGAAAACGCTACTGCAGCACTCCAGCGCTCCCTGCCTGTCACATAATCGTCATACACCCCGGCCTTTCCACCAAGATCGATCAGCAAATCATGCACCCCATCCTTCCACCTCGGAAAATTCCTTCCCGTTAATCCTCTCAACCTCCGCCTTCAACTCGCTGCTTCCGGTTGGCCAAACCACAGCAACAAGATAGATTTGAGACATACCGTGGAATCCTTGTGTAGATTTCTGATTTCACCTTGTACGACTTCTCCTTCGCTTCCATACACCATCAGGCTCTGAAACCATGGCTCTTTCCACGCACCATCAGGCTCTGAAACTCCATGTACCATCAAGCTCTAAAACCTGGCTCCTTCCATGCACCATCAGGCTCTGAAATCTGACTCTGATACCATATTGCCGTCCATAACGTTCCAGACATCACCTAGCTCTGATACCATATTGTAGACCCATAATATCGTTCGAACGCCAATCATCCTTAACATCACAAGCACCGATACCATGTTGCGGAAGCTCCTGATCTTTAGCATAGACCTGAAGGAATCTGTGGCGTTCTCTATGGGCAGCAAACCACCGACCCTCCACCTGGATCTATGATGGGGCGCCTCCCTCCTTGGGCTTGAGGGAGACGCCCCCTTCTCTAGGGCTTCTTCAAGAACCCCAGGGCGGCAACTCTAAAGAGAAGAGAAGAGAAGAAAAGAGAATTGAGGAAGAAAAGATCTGTATTCCACTGCATTATGAAACCCTAATACAACCTATGTATTTATACATAGCCATTAGGCCCGACCAAAAACTTCTCTGGCTAACCCAATATATGAAAGCACTCACCGAGCCCATGTACACCCATGTCTCCCATGCTCTCATCCTCTGGATTTAGACCCGACCCATACATGAATTAGCCACCTTAAGACCTCTCAAACCAAGCCATAAAACCCCTAGGATCAACCCAGACCCTCGCGTAACTCTGCCCACGCACTGAGCTGGCTTAGTCTCAGCACTGAGCCAACTAAGTTCCACTGGATCGGCTCAATCCAGACTGAGCCGTTCTAGTCCTGTGCCGTGCCAGCAGTCCCGAACGCTCAGCTCTTTGTTTTGCCTGTGCTCTGAGACTTAGCCAACGCAGTTTTGGACTGAGCCGGCTAACCTGCAGAAAATCTCCTTTCTGCAGTCTTGATTCCCCAGCTTTGGTTCCTTGCTCCACCTTGAATCTCAAGTCTCCGAAGCACCAACCAAGCCCCTGAAATCCCTGGAGCCAACACCCTGGCTTCTCTCATGGCCTCCCAAGGCTTGAGAGCACCATCAATCCTCACAAGGTCCAATCGTGTACTAGCACGATTTCCTTGAACCTGATTGGATCTAATCCAAATCAATTGAACCAGGTTAGCCCAATTGATGACATTCAGATCCAAACCATTATTTGTGTGACCCAATTAGGTTCAATTCTGTATGGTAATGGGACATGTCATATTCGACATCATCAAAATACCTTTCGATGGACCAGAACTCTTTTAATTTGCCCAATTAGAATCGTCGATCATCAAGACAATTCTTATTGGTCCTAAAATCTACTAGTGACACCTATCAGTATATGGTGGCAACCCATCAGAACCGAATGCAAACCTCTTGATGCAGCCAACTGTGTTATTAGGTTCTTCTATCATGAGTCCCAACAAAATCTAGGTCAAGGTAAACTTGTCATACCCTAGACCCGTCATATGAATGAATTATTCGATTCGAGTCCGATATGAAATCCTAATAGAAACTCCTTTCTATTAATTCACACTACTATAGCAATGGGCTTTAGGACTCGATCTTATGATCATCATAGGACTACTCTATCGAGGTTGATAGATCCCATGTTGATGTGATCCAATTCCTACAATGAACATGCTATAGCCAATATACACCTCAGGGTTCCAAATGGTTAGAAGATCGAGTTATGGTATAATCAAACTATAGCACACTCAAGGTGAACTGTCGATGCACCTCAAGTCAAAGAATCAGATACACAATTGCAGCATCGAGCTAGTCATCAACGAGAAGGTAGACTACCTTATGACTTCTCGAGGTGGTCACGCTCAATGCCCTTATTCTCAACAAGTACCTATACTCTCGCTCCGGTGTCTCCACACCGTAGACTTAAGACTCATCTACTCTAAAAAAATGGTCGTACACCAATCTTCCAAATCGATCACCATCATTGTGATGATCCTACGATTGGGAGCAGTGTATGAGTTAATTAGGATAACACATGCCTTAAATTCTCAACTCTTGAGAATATGTATTATCATGCTCGTTAACTCAATGGATGTATTACAGACACTATTTATACATAATGTGATAGAATAAAATAACCTTTTTATTAATTTTAAGTCAAAATTATAAAAAAATGTCCCTAAAAAGTATTTATAAGTGTCAGCCAATCTGGCTTCTAGAGCACATATCTAACAAACCCCACTTGACCTAAAGTCAATTAGCTACAAATTTAAGTCCCATCTTCTCAAGATGGGCTTCAATCTTCTCCTGGCCTAAAGGCTTCGTTAGTGGGTCAGCCGCATTGTCTACAGTGTCGACTCTCTTGACCTCGACATATCCCTTCTCGAGGTAATCGCGGATGAGGTGGAACCGTCGCTCGATGTACTTGGACTTCTAGTGAGACCTCGGCTCCTTAGCTAGGACTATGGCACTATTATTATCACAGTACAGAGGAACGGCATCTGATGGCATCACTTTAAGCCCTACAATGAACTTCTTAAACCAGAACGCCTCCTTCGCAGCTTCCAAGACAGCAATGTACTCAGCTTCCATGGTGGAGTCTGCTATCATGATCTGCTTGAAATTCTTCCAACTTACAGCACCACCATTACACGGGAACAGACTTGCAGATGTCAACTTTCGATCATCTATGTCAGACAAAGTCTGAGTCTATATACCCCTAGACCTGGAGTTCTCTGTTACCAAAGACCAAAAACATATCCTTTGTTCTTCCCAAGTACTTAAGAATACATTTTACAGAAGTCCAGTGCTCTTTACCTAGATTCGATTGATACCTGCTTGTGACACTCACAGCATGGGCGATATCAAATTGTGTACATAGCATGGCGTACATGAGGCTCCCTATTATCGAAGCATAAGGGATCTTGCTCATGCATTCAATCTCTTTCGGTGTGTTGAGGCACATCATTTTGGAGAGATGAATACCATGTCTGAAGGGCACGAGTCCCCTCTTGAAGTTCTCCATGCTGAACCTCTTCAGCACCTCCCTATGTACATCTTCTATGAGAGACCCAGCATCCTTTTTGATATATCCCTATAGACCTCAATTCCCAAAATGAAGAATGCTTCTCCTAGGTCTTTCATAGAAAACTCCTTAGATAACTATCCTTGACCGAGGTCAACATGGGAATGTCGTTTCCAATTAGAAGGATGTCATCCACGTATAGTACGAGAAAGATAATAGTGCTCCCACTGACCTTCTTGAACACAGGGCTCCTCGTTCTTGATGAAACCAAACGATTTGATTACATCATTGAAATCAGCATTCCAGCTCCGAGATGCCTGCTTGAGTCCATAGATAGACCTTTGCAGCTTGCAGACCTTGTGATCACCATCGCTGGATGTAAAATCAAGGGGTTGTTCCATATAGATATGTTCCTCACGATATCCATTTAGAAACGCCGTTTTTACATCCATTTGCCATATTTCATAATCAAAATATGCCACAATCACAAGCAGCGTGTGGATGGATTTGAGCATGGCCACTAGCGAGAAGGTATCCTGATAGTCAATGCCTTCACGCTGACTATACCCTTTCGCTACTAACTTAGCCTTGAATGTCTCTACATTTCCATCTGCACCTATCTTTCTCTTGAAGATCCATTTATACCCAATAGGTACTATACTTTCAGGTGGATCTACCAAGATCCAGACTTGGTTCGAGCACATTGAGTCAATTTTTGACTTCATTGCCTCTCGCCATTTCTCAGAGTCAATATCTAATATCGCCTCGTCATAGATTTTGATATCATCACCATGAACCCCATTTCTCGTGGGGAACATTTCCTCTATATTCTCTAAAATAATACCTAAGTACCTCTCAGGAGGATGGGAAACCCAATTTGACCTACCAGGTGGAGGAAGTAGTGCGTGGATCGGCTTAGATTGATTGTGTTCTTCAGGTTTCTTGACTCGTTGCTTTTCGAAGACTTTCTCCTCGAGCTTGATCTATCTTCTAATGCCACCATCTTGAACAAATTGTTTCTCAAGAAAAATAGCGTGTCGACTCATAATTACATTGTGGTCTTTCGGAAGAAAAAAATAATATCCTAACAACTCTTTAGGATATCCAATAAACCGAGCTTTAAGGGACCTAAATTCTAACTTGTCCGCCTACTGTCTCTTGACATGGGCCGGACAACCCCAAATTTTGAGATGACTCAGACTTGGCTTCTTACCATATCGTAGGAACAGTTTTAGATGGAACCCTATTCAGTAAGTAAATTGCTGTCATTAAATTGTCCCCAAAGAAACTTAGGAAGGTCCATGAAGCTCATCATGAATCGGACCATATCTAATAGGTCCAGTTTCTCTGTTCTGAAATCCCATTGAGTTGTGTTCTAGACGGTGTCTATTGTGAGACTATGCCATTGTCCTTAAGATAGTCCAGAAATTTTTAACTAAGTTATTCAACTCCTCGATCTAATCGAAGAACCTTAATCGGCTTTCCGATTTATTTCTCCACTTCATGTCTGAATTTTTTAAACTTTTCAAAAGCTTCAGACTTATGTTGCATCAGGTACACATACCCATATGGAGATAAATCATCAGTAAAGATAATGAAGTAGACAAAGTTGCCTCTGGCCAGTACATTGAATGGGCCGCACATATCTATATATACCAGGACAAAGGGTCCGTGGCTCTCTCCTCGTGTCCTACAAAAGGCAGCTTGGTCATTTTGCCTTGAAGGCATGACTCACAAATCAAATATGACTCGAAAGTCAATAGACCCATTAGTCTAGATTTCTCCAATTTGTTAATCCTGTCTTCAGCTATATGACCTAGCCTAAGGTGCTACAGATACCTTTCATTAACACTATCTCTAGATCATTTCATTGCTATGGCATTCACATTTTATTTGACATTATAAATAAAAACATCTACATGTAACTGATAGAGACTGTTAATTAAGAAATCACTTGCAATTTTATTTCTTTCAAAAAGAATTGTACAGTGATCCTTAAAGAAACTAATTACATGGTTTTTTTTTGTGCCAAGCACAAAATAGAAATTAAATTCCTGCTCGCAGCAGGCACATATAAACAGTCCCTAAGTACTAAAATGCTTCGTGATGGTAATCGAAGAGGGTAGGTTCCTACATAGCAGCAACTCTTGCTCCATTTTCGATGCGCAGGATCATCTCGCCTTCCCTCAGCCTCCTGCTATTCTCAAGACCCTTCATATAAGTGCACAAATGAGCACTAGAACTAGAGTCAAGTATCCAACTTGATGTTGAAGAAACTGTTAGGTTCGTCTCAATGACGAGCATACCTTTAGAAGGTCCTTCCCGCTTGTTCTTCAGGCTGACCAGGTATGCAGGGCAGTTTCGCTTCCAATAGCCATCAGAGTTGCAGTGGAAATATTTTTCCTTCTCCACGGCCTTCTTCTTCGTTTCTCCCTTCTTCCCCTCAATCTTTTGCTTCTTTGTAGACTCTTCTTCTTTCCAAAAGACTCTTGGAAGAAGTCCGCTCCACAGCCAGAACTGAGTCCTTTGAACTCTTCAAAGTCTGCTCAGCAATAATTAGCACATTCATCAACTTGGCTAAGGTGCACTGGAGCTTATTCACATAGAAGTTCATAATGAATTGCCCATATGAATCAGTCAAGGACTATAGGATCACATCAATCTGCAGATCCTTGTCCATCAGGACACTGAGCTTCTTAAGCTCTTCTAGGTCCTTGATCATTGCCAAGTAATAATCTTGGACCGACTGCCCATCACGCATCTGCACTATAAAGAGTCTCCTTGAGACTTAGTAGCACACTGCACGACTCTATTCACCATACAACTCTTGTAGGTGAGTCAACATTTGGCGTGCAGTCTTTATGTCCTCGTGTTAGCGTTACAACTCATCAGACATTAAGCCCAACACGTAGCACCTGACCTTATTATCATCGTCCAACCACTTCTCATGAGATGCTCTCTGATCGACTGTTGGATAGGCTAGGAGAGTGGGAAGTTCCTGATCCAGTACATAGGTCAGCTTTTCGGAACTCAAAACTATTTTCAAGTTTCTTAGCCAATCCTTATAATTGAGTCCGGTCAATCTGTCGGTATCTAGGATTCGGGTTAGGAGATTTAACATAGATATTTTCCTATAAAAGGTCAAAGTTTCTAGTTAGATTTGTAATTCACTTAAACCAATTTGTTTAGATATTTTATTTTTAAACAAATTTTAGGCTCCCACTATTTTCTTGGATCCCTACACTCCCTTGATAGAGATGCGAAAATCTCTGCGATCAAAGATTTTTAATGGATGGTGCGGTCCCACCGATTGGCTCACCACCTCACCTAACAGTTATTGGTGATGGATCAACCGATGGGCGGACAACTCTTGTCCAATGTTTTTCTAAATATGGTGCACCCAAACTCGGTATCTAATTCATGAAGCTCACCGTGCCTGGAATATTGCTCCACTCCTTAGTTAAGTCAGACCCACCGTTTACACGAACTGAATTCGTGATTGGGACCCTCACCATATGTGGAATATTGAGCCCAACCCATTCTCCAATTCGTAGCATCCTATACCTAATAGATATGGTTACGTCTTCCCGGTGCAATTGAACCACTGTATCCAGTCGAGAACAATCAACCCCGAGAAGGACCCGCACAACTACAACGGTGGAAGACCAATTAACTTAATATTTTCTTAGGAAGATTTCAATTTAGGTCGCTTAGACTTGACTAGTCATAACGGTTATAACTAACCTAGTGGCATAGGTTAGCTCGAATCGTTAGCCATCTCAATACAGAACTGAGTCGACCCAATCGACCAGGTAAGTAGATCGATGGGAGGGATATGCCATTAACTCACCGTGAATGCATTCAGATCGAGTAGCTCCTAATTAAAGACCATCGGTCGTGTCTGCCAAACTTATCTTAGACACTGATTCGTTGGACCAGAACTGATCGGGTTAGCCTACAATCCAGGCTTGAACTGCGAAGCCAAATTAGGTCTTGAAGTGGTCGACCACATGTGGCTGTGAGTCAACCTTAACCAAGACTTACATCTAATGGGCTGATCAAATCTAAGCATTCTTGATTCCACCTAACCAACTCTTGATTCGGTTTGATCAACCGCTACACCTAATCAAGCTATCCATGCCCGAACCCATGTTTTATAAAGGTGTTTTAAATCTGAAAATTTTCAATTTTCAGATCTAATTAGTTTCATAAACTTAATTCTTAATTAAGTCAATACATGGTTCAAGAACAAAGCATGTAAAGATCCTAGGGTTTTTGGATCTAAGGTTGTGCAGAAAATTAACTTTTCATTTTCTGATTAAGGGCAAACATGCAGTATCCCTACACGCCATAAGAGCACCCCATCGAATGGAAAGCGAGGGCCGTTAAACCCTTCTTACTCTTATAACCGGACAGCTAAGAGAAATGCCTTAATCAGAAATTTAAACTACACAACAAAACAATTAGATCTAACACATATATCACATATACAATCATAGATCTAATCTACACATGCTTTGCATACATCTACCATATCAATTTTTAAAATTATATCTAATGCATCAGATCTGATTACATCTCATATAACATCTGAAAATTAAATGATCATATCATAAAATAAATTCAGATCTAATATAATCTAGATCTGAAACTACAAACGCAATTCTGATACTAGTTTAAGAAAAAACTAGTTCCTTGCCACAGTATCGACCTGATCGGATCAAATCTGTAGTGGAATTTTAAAATTTTTGAACCTATTGTAGGAAAAACTAGGATTTTCTGCCATAGGATCGATCTGATTTGATCTGATCTGTAGCGAAATTTCAAAAAATTTTCTACAAGTTCTAATCAGATCTAAGAGTTCTCAAATCTAATCCTTATGATCTGATATTAAAATCTAAAATTAAAATTAAATCAGGAACAATCTTTGTTACTTTTTTAGGGTAAACCGTTATCCTAACGATAATTTGCCGAAGCTTGAGGTCCCGAAGCTAGCCACGCACGCATCTGGCCTCTATTGGAGTCCACTTGGGCTGGTTCTGGATGCCTTCTCCTTCTAGATCTGATCTCCAAAAATCAGATCTGGATTTAATATGTAAAACCTTCAAAAGGATCTTCAAAATCAGCAAGTAGTCTCTTGATGTAGAATACCCTATCTTGATCTTTACAACAGCTTCTATCAACTCTTGATAGCTAATCCTTTTCCCAACCTGGTATGGGCGTGGAGCAGAGAGAGAGGAGCAGTAGGGGAGGCGTGGAGCTGAATATGGCGGCAGCCATTGGGCATGGGAATTAGAATCATACAAACCCTAGGGCGTAGGGTCTCTTATATAGAGACCTGCACCAACCCTAGAGTCCTATTTGATCAAGCAATCAAATTGCTTGATTAAATCAGATTTTAATCTAATATGTTACGCCAAACACTAGGTTTCTACCTGATTTTTTTGCCCAAAAATCTTCTAAATGTGCTGCACAAAATAGATAAGGGAGGAGGGTGGCGCAAGCAAGTAATCTCTAGAGTCTTTGATCTCATCAAAACTCTTTGACCTAGTCCAATCCAATTTGACAGGGTCAACTCCCTTATCCATATAAGGCGCATGCCTAGGGGGACGTGCGCCCTCCCCACTCATACAGAAACACCTGGGGTCGCGCGATCCTAGAATTTCTTTAGGGGACACTCCTTCTCCCTTCTTTCTTACATGCGGGTCAACCTTTGATCCTTGTCCTGAAAGTTCTAGAAATTAGTAGGTCTCATCCTGTTCCCATCTGATGGATTAGGACAAGCCTAAATCAGGTTAGTACAATACTTTTCTGACCTAGACAAGCTCCAGTCAGACTAGAACAGGGTTTCGAGGTAAGCCAATTCCAATTTGACTCAGTCGAGACAAACAAAATGACTACAGAAGGAGAATGTTAGGTTCAATCGTGTGCTAACACGATCTTCTTAAACCTAATTGGATCTAATCCAAATCAATCGAACTGGATTAGCTCAATTGATGACATCCAGACCCAAACCCTTGTTTGTGTGACTCAGTTAGGTTGAGTTCCGCATGATAATAAGACATGTCGCGATCTCTATCATCGAAATACCTTTCGATAGACCAGAACTTTCCAATTCACCCAATTAAAATGATCGATCATCAAGATCAATCTAATTGCTCCCAAAATTCACCAGTGACACCTAGCAGTATATGGTGGCAATCCATCAGAACTGAATACGAACCTTTCGATGCAGCTACCTGTATGATTGGGTTCTTCTATCATGAGCTCCGACAGGATTAGGGTTCAGGTGAACTCGTCAAACCCGACACCCCATCATATGATTGAATCATTCGATTCAAGTCCGATGTGAAATCCAAATAGAGAACTCTTTTCTATTATATCACACTGCTATGGTCATGGGCTTAAGGACTCGATCTCATGATCATCATAAAATTACTCTACCGAGATTGATAGATCCCATCTTGGTGCGATCCAGTTCCTACAATGAACATGCTATAGCCAACATACACCTCAGGATTCCGAATAGCTAGGAGACCGAGTTATGGTATAGTCAAACTATAACACACTCAAGGTGAACTGCCGATGCACCTAAGGTCTAAGAACCAGACACATAATTGCAGCATCGAGCTTAGTGACGAGAAGGTAGACTTTCTTATGACTGCTCGAGGTAGTCATGCTTAGTGCCCTCGTTCTCAACGAGTACCTGTACTCTCACTCCGGTGTCTTCACACCGTAAACTCAAAATTCATCTACTCTAAGGAAGCGATCGTATACCAATCTTCTAGATTGATCACCATTCTCGTGATGATCCTACGATCGGAAGCAGTTTATAAGTTAATTATGAAAATATATATCTTAAATTTTTAATTCTTGAAAATATGTATTATCATTCCCATTAACTCAAAGAATGTATCACAGACACTTTACACACAATATGATAGAAGAAAAATAACCCTTTATTAATTTTAAGTCAAAATTATAAAAATACTCCTAGAATGTGTATTACAAGTGTCAACCAATCTAGCTTCTAAGGCACTTATCTAGCAAACTCCTACATGACCTAAAGCCAATTGGCTACAAATCTAAGTCCCATCTTCTTAAGATGGGCTTCGATCTTTTGCTGACTCAATGGCTTCGTCAATGGATCAGTCGCATTGTCTACGGTGTCAACTCTCTTGACCTCGACGTATCCCTTCTCGAGGTAATCGCGAATAAGATGATATCGCCACTCGATATGCTTCAACTTATGGTGAGATCTCGACTCCTTAGCTAGGGCTATGGCATCATTATTGTCGCAGTACAGAGGGACGGCATCCGATGGCATCACTTCGAGCTCTACGGCAAATTTCTGGAACCAGAACGCCTCCTTCGCAACTTCCGATGCAGTGATATATTCTGCTTCTATGGTGGTCTGCTTGAAACTCTTCTAGCTAACAGCACCACCATTGCACATAAACAAACTACCATTCTCAAGTACTTAAGGATACACTTCACAGAAATCTAGTGCTCTTCGCCTGGATTCGATTGATACCTGCTCATGACACTCACAGCATGTGCAATATCAGATTGTGTACACAACATGACATACATGAGGCTTCCTATTGCCAAAGCATAAGGGATCTTGCTCATGCGTTCAATCTCCTCAGGTATGTTGGGGCACATCTTGAAAAGATAAATACCATGTCTGAAAGGCACTAATCCCCTCTTAGAGTTTTCCATGCTGAACCTCTTCAGCACCTCTTCTATGTACGTCTTTTGTGATAGACCCAGCATCCTATTCGACCTATCTCTGTAGACCTTAATTCTCAATATAAAGAATGCCTCTCCTAGGTCTTTTATAGAAAACTCTTTCAACAACCATATTTTGACCGTAGTCAATATGAAAATATCATTCCCAATTAGAAGGATGTCATCCACGTACAATACGAGGAAGACAACAGCGCTCCCACTAACCTTTTTGAAGACACAGCTCCTCATTTTTTATGAAACCAAATGATTTGATCATGTCATTAAAATGAGCATTCCAGCTCCGAGATGCTTGCTTAGGTCCATATATGGACCTTTGTAGTTTGCAGACCTTGTGATTACTGTCACTGAATGTGAAACCGAGCGGCTATTCATATAGATATTTTCCTCGAGATATCCAATTAAGAATGTCATTTTCACGTCCATCTACCATATTTCATAATTGAAATAGGATGCAATAGCAAGCAATGTACAGATGGATTTAAGCATGGCTACTGGCGAAAAGGTGTCCTGATGGTCAATGCCTTCGTGTTGACTATACCCTTTCGCTACTAACCTAGCTTTGCATTCCCATCGGCACCTATCTTTCTCTTGAAGATCCATTTATACCCAATAGGTACAATACCTTCAAGTGGATCTAATAAGGTCCAAACTTGGTTTGAGCGCATTGAGTCAATCTCTGACTTCATTATCTCTAACCATTTCTCGAAGTCGATATCAGATATCGTCTCATCATAGGTTTTAGGATCATCATCATGAACCCCATTTCCTATGAGGAATATTTTCTCTACATCCTCTTGAATAGTACCTAAGTACCTCTGAGGAGGATAGAAAATTCTACCTAATCTACGAGGTGGAGGAGATTGTGTTTGGACTGGCTCAATCTGACTGGATTCTATAGGTTCCTTAACTCGTTGCTCTTTTGAGACCTCGAGCCTAATTTGTCTCCCGATGCCACCATCTTAAATAAACTATTTTTCAGGAAAAATGACATGTCGACTCACAATCATATTATGATCTTTCAGAAGATAGAAATAATATTGTAATGACTCTTGAAGATATCCTACAAACCAAGCTCTAAATGACCTAGACTCTAATTTATCAACCTACTGTCTCTTGACATGGGCTGGACAACCCCAAATTCTATGACTCAGATTTAGTTTCTTGCCATGCCATATCTTATATGGTGTGGTAGAAATGATTTTAGAGGAAATTCTATTTAGTAGGTAGATAGCGATCATTAAACTATCCCCAGAGAAACTCAGGAAGGTCCGTGAAGCTCATCATTGATCAGACCATATCTAATAGGATCCAATTTTTTCGTTCTGAAACTCCGTTGAGTTGAGACGTTCCAGGTGGAGTTCATTACGGACTGTCATTTTCTTTAAGATAGTTTAGGAATTCCCCACTAAGGTATTCACCTCGATCAGATCGAAGAACCTTAATGGGCTTTCCAGTTTGTTTTTCCACTTCGTGTCTGAATTTCTTGAACTTTTCAAAGGCTTTAGACTTGTGTCACATTAAGTACACATACCCATACCGTGACATATCATCGGTAAAGATGAAGTAGGAAAAGTTGCCTCTCGCCGGCACATCAAATGGACCGCACACATCTGTATGTATTAGGACAAGTAGATCCGTGGCCCTTTCTCCATATCCTAAAAAAAGAAGCCGATCATTTTGCCTTGAAGGCATGATTCACAAATCGGATATGACTCGGAAGTCAATGGACTCATTAGTCCAGATTTCTCCAATTTGTTAATCCCGTCTTCCACTGTATGACCTAGCCTAAGGTGCCATAGATATCTTTCGTTTAAACTATCCCTAGGTCGTTTAAATCCTATGGCTTTCACATTTTGCTCAACATTAAACACGGAGACATCAACATGCAACTGATGGAGACCATTAATTAAGAAACCACTTGCAATTTTATTTTTTTCAAAAAGAATAGTACAAAGCTAATTATATAACCTTCTTGTGCTAAACAAGAAATAGAAATCCAATTCCTGCTTGCTGCAAGCATATAATAACAGTCCCTAAGCACTAAAACAAAACTAAACGGTAGTCGAAGAGGGTAGGTTCCCACGGCCACAACAACTCTTGCTCCGTTTTCGACGCACAGGATCATCTCACCATCCTTCAGCCTCCTGCTCTCCTCAAGATCCTACATGGAAGTGCATAAGTGAGCATTAGAACCAGAGTCAAGCACCCCATTGGATGCAGAAGAAACCATCAGGTTAGATTTAATGACGAGCATACCTCCAAAAGGACCTACCTCCTTATTCTTCGGATAGGTCAGGTATAAAGGACAGTTCTACTTCCAATGGCCATCGATGTTGCAATGGAAACATTTTTCTTTATCCGCGGCCTTCTCGGCCCTTCCTTCTTCTTCCCACCTTCTACCTTCTACTTCTTTGCAGACTTCTTTGCAAAAGACTTTCTTTTGGAGGAAGTCCGCTCTACAGCAAATACTAAGCCCTTTGAACCTTTCATAGAAAGCTCAGCGGTAACTAGCATGTTTATAAGTTTAGCCAAGGTACATTATAGTTTTTGCATATGGAAGTTCATGATGAACTGCTCATATGCATCAGTCAAGGACTGCAGGATCACATCAATCAGCAAGTCCTTGTCTAACACGACACTGAGCTTCTCAAACTCCTCTAGATCTTTAATCATAGTCAAACAATGATCTTGGATCGACTGCCCATCATGCATCTAAGCCTTAAAAAATCTCCGTGAGACTTGATAACGAGTTGCATGGCTCTGCTCACCAAACAACTCTTATAGGTGTGCCAACATTTGGTGAGTAGTCTTGATGTCTTCATGTTGGCGCTGTAGCTCATCAAACATCGAGCCCAACATGTCGTACCTTGCTTTGTTATCATCGTCCGTCCACTTCTTCAGAGACGCTCTCTTTTCAGTGGTTGGACAAGCTGATAAAGTGAGGGGATTTTGGTCCAATACATAGGTCAGCTTCTCAAAATCCAAAACGATTTTGAAGTTCCTCAGCCAATCTTTGTAATTGAATCCGATCAGTCTGTGGGTGCCTAGGATTCGAGCTAGTGAGTTTAATGCAGATATTTTCCTGTAGAGAGTCAAAGTTTCTAGTTAGAATTTGTAATTAGACTTAACCAATTTGTTTAGAAATTTTATTTTTAAACAAATTAGGCTTTCACTATTTTCTCGGATTCCTACACTTCCTTGGCAGAGATGCGAAAATCTTTGGATCATAGATTTCTAGTAGGTGGTGCAGTCCCACTGACTGGCTCACCACCTCACCTAACAGTCATTATTGATGGATCAACCGATGAGTGAACAACTCTTGTCCAATGATTCTCTAATCATGATGCACCCAAACCTGATCTCTAATTCATGAAGCCACCATGCCCGAAATACTACTCCACTCCTTAATTAAGTCAGACCCACCATTTGCACGAATTGGACTCCTGATAGGATCCCTCACCATATCTGAAATATTGAGCCCAACCCATCCTCCAACCTATAGCATCCAATGCCTAATAGATATGGTTGCATCTTCCGATATAACTGAACCACTGTAACCAAACGAAAACAATCAATCCCGGAAAGGGCCCGCAATTCTACAATGATGGAAGACCTATGACTTAATATTTTCTTAGAAAGATTTGATTTAGGTCTCTTAAACATGACTTGACTTAGTCACAACAATTGTGACTAACTTAGTGGCATGGGTTAGCTCGAATCGTTAGCCACCTCAAATTAGAACGGGTCGACCTAAATGGCCAGGTAAGTGAGACCAGTGGAAGGGATATGCTATTAACTCGACAAGAATTCATTTAAGTCGAGTAGCTTCCAATTAAAAACCAGTCGATCATATCTACCAAACTTACCTTAGACACCAAATTATCGAACTAGAACCGATCGGATTAGCCTACAATCCAGGCTTAAACCGCGAAGCCAAATTAGGTCTTAACTTGATTGACTACTTATGACTGTGAGTCGACCTTAACCCAAATTTAATCATATTGGGCTGATCAAATCTAAACACTTGATCCCACCCAACCAACTCTTGATTCGGTTTAATCAATCGCTAGACCTAATTGAGCTACCCAAATCCAAATTTATGATGTCTTAGATCTAAAAATTCATAATTTTTAGACAAATGATTTCATAATCTTAATTCTTAATTAAGTTAGGGTTCATAAACAAAGCATGCATAAAAATCCTAGGATTTTAAGATCTAGTTTTGCAAAAAAATAAATTTTGATTTCTGATTTAGAACAAACGTGCAGCAACACTACACGCCATAAGAGCACTCCATCGAATGGAAAGAGAAGGCTTTTAAACCCTTCTTACTCTTATCACCGAACGGTCAAGGGGAATGCCTTAATCAGAAATTAATCTACACTACAAAGCTATCAGATCTATAACATATATCGCATATATAATTATTGATCTAACTATACATGCTTTGTATACATCTCATGTATCAAAATTTAAACCAACATATGCATGTTTCAGATTTGATATATCTAATATAACATCTAAAAAATAAAATTTTAAATGATCATATCATATAAAATTCTATTCTAGACAATTCATAGAACAGTTCTATAAACCTAATCTAGACATGCATCAAATATATCTTATATATTAATTAAAATTTTAATCTACTAATTTTAGATCTGATCACATCTGATATGACATCTGAAATCATTAATATCATATCACAAACAAAAAAATAAAAATCAGATCAAAAGTTGATCTAAAAAACTGCAAACGCAGCTCTGATACCATTTATGGGAAAAACTAGGTTTTCCGTCACAAGATCGATCTGATCTGATCTGTAGCAAAATTTTAAAAATTTTTCTACAAGTTCTAATCAGATCTGAGAGTTCTCGGATCTGATCCTTAGTCGAAAATTCCTAGACTATCTTAAGCAAAATGGCATAGTCTCTCAATGGACTCCACCTGGAACACCTCAACTCAACGGAATTTCAGAATGGAAAAACCGGACCTTATTAGATATGGTCCGATCTATGATGAGCTTCACGGACCTTCCTGAGTTTCTTTGGGGACAGTCTAATGACCGCTATATATTTACTGAATAGGATTTCCTCTAAAACCGTTTCTACCACACCATATGAGATATGGCATGGTAAGAAACTAAGTCTGAGTCACCTCAGAATTTAGGGTTGTCCGGCTCATGTCAAGAGACAACAAGCAGACAAGTTAGAGTATAGGTCCTTTAAAGCTCGGTTCATAGGATATCCTAAAGAGTCATTAGGATATTATTTCTACATTCCGAAAGACCATAATGTGATTGTGAGTTGACATACCATCTTCCTTGAAAAATAGTTTATTCAAGATGGTGGCATCGGAAAGCAGATTAGGCTCGAGGAGAAAATCTCCTAAGAGCAACGAGCTAAGGACCTTATGAAACCCAATCAGATTGAGCCAGTCCAATCACTACCTCCTCCACCTCGTAGATCAGAAAGAATTTTCCGTCCTCCTAAAAAGTACTTAAGTACTATTTCAGAGGACGTAGAGAAAATGTTCCTCATGGAAAATGGGGTTCATGATGATGATCCCGAAACTTATGATGAGGCAATATTAGATATCGACTCCTAGAAATGGTTAGAGGCAATGAAGTCAGAGATTGACTCAATACGCTCTAACCAAATATGGACCTTGGTAGATCCACCCGAAGGTATAGTACCTATTGGGTGTAAATGAATCTACAAGAGAAAGATAGGTGCAGATGGGAACGTAGAGACATTCAAGACTAGGTTAGTGGCGAAAGGGTACAGTCAGCATGAAGGCATTGACTATCAGGATACCTTCTCGCTAGTAGCCATGATAAAATCCATCCGCACATTGCTTGTTGTTGCAGTCTATTTCGATTATGAAATATGGCAGATGGACGTGAAAACGGCCTTCTTAAATGGATATCTTGAGGAAGATATCTATATGGAACAGCTGCTAGGTTTCACATCCAGCGATGCTGATCACAAGGTCTGCAAGCTACAAAGGTCCACCTATGGACTTAAGCAAGCATCTCGAAGCTGGAATGCTCGTTTCAATGATGTGATCAAATCGTTTAGATTCATCAAGAACGAGGAACCGTGTATTCAAAAAGATCAGTGGGAACAGTGTTGTCTTCCTCGTACTATACATGGATGACATCTTCCTTATTGGGAATGATATTCTCATGTTGACCATAGTTAAAATGTGGATATCAAAAGAATTCTCTATGAAAGACCTAAGAGAAGCATCCTTTATTCTAGGAATTAAGATTTATAGAGATAGATCGAATAGGATGCTGGGTCTCTCACAGAAGATGTACATAGAGGAGGTACTAAAGAGGTTTAGCATGGAAAACTCCAAGAGAGGATTGGTGCCTTTCAGACATGGCATTCATCTCTCCAAGAAGATGCATCCCAACATACCAAAGGAGATTGAACGCATGAGCAAAATCCCTTATGCTTTAGCAATAGAGAGCCTTATGTACGCCATGCTATGTACACGACCTGATATCGCCCATGCTATGAGTGTCACGAGCAGATATCAGTCGAATCCAGATGAAGAGCACTGGACTTCTGTGAAATGTATACTTAAGTACTTGAGGACTAAGGATATGTTCTTGGTTTTTGGTAATGGACAACTCTAGGTCCAGGGTTATACAGACTTAGATTTTGTCTGAAATAGATGATCGAAAGTCGACATCTGATAGTCTGTTTGTGTGTAATGGTGGTGCTATCAGCTGGAAGAATTCCAAGCAAACTGTAATAGTAGATTCCACCATGGAAGCAGAGTACATCGCTGCATCGAAAGCTACAAAGAAGGCGTTCTGGTACAAAAAGTTTGCCGCAGAACTCGAAGTGATGCCATCAAATGCCGTCCCTCTGTACTGCGACAACAATGGCGCCATAGCCCTAGCTAAAAAGTCGAGGTCTCACCAGAAATCCAAGCACATCGAGCGGCGATTCCACCTCATCTGCGATTACCTCGAGAAGGATTACGTCGAGGTCAAGAGAGTCGACTCTGTGGACAATGCGGCAGATCCACTAAAGAAGCCTTTAGGCCAGTAGAAGATCGAAGCCCACCTTGAGAAGATGGGATTTAGATTTGTAGCCAATTGGCTTTAGGTCAAATAGGAGTTTGCTAGATGTGTGCCTTAGAAGTCAGATTGGCTAACACTTGTAATACACTTCTAAGAGCAATTTTGTAATTTTGACTATAAATTAATAAAAGGATTATTTTCTATCATAGTGTGTATTTAAAGTGTATGTGATACATCCTTTGAGTTAATAGTAATGACAATTCATATTTTCAAAGAGTTGAAAATTTAAGATATGAATTTTCATAATTAACTCATAAACTGCTCCCGACCGTGGGATCATCACGAGGATAGTGATTGATCTGAAAGGTTGGTGTACGATTGCTTCCTTTAAGTAGATGAGTCTTGAATCTATGGTGTAAAGACACCGGAGTGAGAGTACAGGTACTCTTAGAGAATAAGGGCACTGAGCATGACCACCTGAAGCATTCATAAGTCTACCTTCTCGTCGATGATTGGCTTGATGTTGCAGTAGTGTCTGGTTCTTTGACTTGAGGTGCATCGACAATTCACCTTGAGGGTGTTGTAGTTTGACTACACCATAACTCGATCTCCTAGCCATTCGGAATCCTGAGGTGTATGTTGACTATAGTACGTTCATTATAGAAATTGGATTGCACCAATAAGGGATCTATCTACCTCGGTAGATGAGTAGCCCTATGATAATCATGATAATCAAGTCCATAAGCCCATGGCCATGACAGAGTGAAGATGATAGAAAGAGTTTCTATAAAAGGTTTCACATAGGACTCAAATCAAATGATTAATTAATATGACGGATATTGGGTTTGACGAGTTCACCTTAACCCTAATCCTGTCGGGGCTTAAGATAGAAGAACCCAATCACATAGGTAGCTGCACCGAGAGGTTCACATTCAATTCTGATGGGTTGCCACCATATACTGCTAGGTGTCACTGATGGATTTTGGGAGCAATTAGAATGATTTTGATGATCGATCGTTCTAATTGTATGAATCAAAAAAGTTTTGGTCCATCGAAAGGTATTTCGATAATGTCGATGATGAAGATCACGACATGTCTCATTACCATACGGAACTGAACCTAACTGGATCACACAAATAAGGGTTTGGATCTGGATGTCATCAATTGAGCTAATCTAGTTCGATTGATTTGGATTAGATCCAATCAGGTTCAAGGTAATCATGCTAGCACACGATTGAGCCTGACTTTCTCCTTCTGTAATCTTTTTGATTCGTCGCAACCGAGTCGAATTTGATTTGACTCATTCCTATATCTTGAATGAGTTTATTTTCATATAACTGCAACAAGTCCAGATCAAATAATTATGAAAATTAAATTCATTCCTAGTGCAATTGGACTAGGATCAATAGTTGACCCAATTGAGAGAATTGAGGGTCACGTGATTAGAGAATTTTAAAAATTTCTCTAGAAAATATTTTGCTCTAATTTTTGGATATGTGATAGGGCACGAATTATACTTTGGATGTGCAAAATTTAATGATTTTTGGAGGTGCCTAGACAGGGTTTTGATAGAAATTGATTTGGATCAAACTCTTAAGGGAAGAGTCCTAGACGCACATGGACTCTTCCTTATCCTTTCACGCCACCACCTTCCAGATAGATTTTTGGCATCAAAACCAAATGGGATCTGAGGTTTTTCATGGAGATCAGGTCCAGGAGTCCCAATGGTCGAATTAATAAGATTTTTGGTCAAAAGGGGACTCTTTATGGTGCTATATCTAGTATAAGAACTCTTCTCACGAAATTGCCTCAACATAATTTATTTTTTCCACACCCAAAGAAGCCTTCCCTCTGATATCCATACCCCCTCTATCCTCTCTCTCCCTCTTTCTACATGCCTAAAAAGTTAGGCATAAATCTGAGTTGAAGATCGAAGGTTTTTGGCACAAAATTCAGCATCTACGCGATGGTGTTCGTGAGACGAATAGGCTGCCCTTAGAAGTTGTTTTAAAGGCTTTTCAAATCAGATCCAGATCTAATTTTGGGAGGAGAAATTCATGAGGAAAAGACGTTCAGATCCTGTCCGAGTGGATACCAGTAGAGGCCAAGTGCGTGCGTGGCTCCTTGCAGAACCTCAGGAATCAATAGGATCATCGCAGAGTAATTAGATTACCAAATCAGGTACTTGAAATTAAATCTAATTTAATTTTATTTTTAACTTTTAATATCAGATCTCTATGATCAAATTCGAAAAGTCTCAGATTTGATTAGGATTTTAGGAAAAAATTTTTGAAATATTCCTTCAGATCCAATCAGATCTGAATGATCCTGTGCCGAAAAAACAGATTTTTTCTTCAACTGAAATCAGAGCTACGGTTGCAATTCTTCGGATCTATTTTAGATCTAATTTTATTTTTATTTTTTATCTGATATTAAAAAGTTTCAAATATCACATCAGATGTGATTAGATCTGAAATTAAAAAATTAAAATTAAATCATTTAGATTTAATTTGTATGAGATGCATGACTGGACTGGGAATAGAATAGTTCTATGTATAGTCTAATATAATCATGTTGTTAATTTGATTAAATATGATTTTAGATCTATTTAATTTTTATTTTTCTGATATTATAATTGTTGTAATCAAATCTAAAATATAGAAAATAAAGTTTTTAATTTTTGATTTATTCATATGTGATATGAAAAGATGCATGTTTAGACTAGTTGTAGAATAGTTCTATAAATTGTCTAGAATAGTTTTATTTTGATATGATCAAATTTAAATCTATTTTTCAGATGTTATATACGATATTTTAGATCTGAAAAACATGCATGTTTAATTTAGTGATGATACATGAGATGTATGCAAAGCATGTATTAGTTAGATCATTAATTATATATGTGATATATGATCTAAATCTAACTAGTTTTGTAGTTTCAATTATATTTCTGATTAAGGCGTTCCCCTTGGCCGTCCGGTCATAAGAACAAAATAGGATTTAAAGACCCTCTCCTCCCATTCGATGAGGTGTTCTTATGGCGTGCAGGGGTGCTGCGCGTTCGTCCTTAATCAGAAATCTGAACTTATTTTCTACAAAACCCTAGATCCTGAAACCCTAGGATTTTGATACATGTTTTTTATTTATGAATCCAAACTTAATTAAGAATTAAGATTATGAAACTAATTAGATCTAAAATTGAGAATTTTTAGATCTAAGACATTTTCATAAAATTGGGTTCGAGCTTAGGTAGCTCAATTAGGTCTAGCGGTTGATCAAACCGAATCAAGAGTTAGGTGGGATCAAGAGTGCTTAGGATTGACCAGCCCAATAGTTGTAAGTCTAGGTCAAGGTCGACTCACAGCCACATGTGATCGATCCAATTAAGACCTAATTTGGCTCCGTGGTTCGAACTTGGATTGTAGCCTAACCTGATTAGTTCTGATTTGACAATTTGGTGTCTAAGATAAGTTTGGCAGATACGACCGATTGGTTTTTAATTAGGAGCTACTCGACCTAAATGTGTTCTTATCAAGTTAATGGCATATCCTTTCCACCGGTCTCACTTACCTGGCCATTTGTATCAACCCAGTTTTGATTTGAGGTGGCTAATAGTTTGAGCTAACCCATGCCACTAGGCTTGTCATAACCGTTATAACTGTGTCAAGTCTAAAAGACCTAAATTGAATCTCCCTAAGAAAAGATTAAGTCAATTGGTCTTCCACCGTTGTAGAGGTGCAGGCCCTTCCTAGGGGTTGATTGTTCTCGACTGGTTACAGTGGTTCGATTGCACCGGGAAGACACAACCATGTCTATTAGGCATTGGATGCTATGGGTTGGAGGATGAGTTGGGCTCAATATTCTGAATACGGTGAGGGACTCAATCAGGAATCCAATTCGTACAAATGGTGAGTCTGACTTAACTAAGAAGTGTATCAATATTCCGGACATGGTGAGATTCATAAATTAGAGACAAGGATTAGGTGCATCATGATTAGAGAATCATTGGATAAGAGTTGTCCACTCATCGATTGACCCATCACCAATAACTGTTAGGTGAGATGGTGAGCCAGTTGGTGGGACCACACCATCATCGGTTGATGAGTTCACCTTAACCCTAATCCTGTCGGGGCTCAAGATAGAAGAACTCAATCACACAGGTAGCTGCACCGAGAGGTTCATTTTCAGTTCTGATGGATTGCCACCATATACTGCTAGGTGTTACTAGTGAATTTTGGGAGCAATTAGAATGATTTTGATGATCGATCATTCTAGTTGTATGAATCAGAAAAGTTTTGGTTCATCGAAAGGTGTTTCGATGATGTCGATGATGGAGATCACGATATGTCTAGTTACCATATGGATTTGAACCTAATTGGGTGACACAAATAAGGGTTTGGATCTGAATGTCATCAATTGAGATAAACTAGTTCCATTGATTTGGATTAGATCCAATCAGGTTCAAGGTAATCGTGCTAGCACATGATTAAGCCTGACTTTCTCCTTCTATAATCTTTCTGATTCGTCGCAATCAAGTCGAATTTGATTTGACTCATTCCTATATCTTGAATGAGTTTATTTTTATCTGACTAGAACAAGTCTAGGTCAGATTAATTATGAAAATTAAATTCAGTCCTAGTGCAATTGGCTAAGGTCAATAGTTGACCCAATTGAGAGGGGGTCACGTGATCAGAGAATTTTAGAAATTTCTCTAGAAATTATTTTGCTCTAATTTTTGGATATGTGATAGGGCACAAGTTATACTTTGGGTGTGTAAAATTTCATGATTTTTGGAGGTGCCTAGACCGAGTTTTGATAGAGTTTGATTTGGATCAAACTCTTGAGGGAATAGTCCGAGACACACATGGACTCTTTCTTATCCTTTCATGCCGCCAGCTTCCAGATGGATTTTTGGCATCAAAACCAGATGGGATCTGAGGTTTTTCTTAGAGATCAGTGTTGGAAAATGTCCTAAAGCCAATCATCTAAGTAGTAGATGATTGGAATTAGTATATGAATTATCTAATAATAATAGTTATTTTGCTGGTTCATCATAAAAGTTCTATCTTCCTTAAATGAACTCCTAAATTATGATGAAGTCCTTAGAACCACAATCAATCAATAAAGAAGGATTTATCGGACGGTTCTTAAATTATTCATGACCAAATGATAAATTATTAACAAGGATAATAACTTATCGAGTGTAGGCCACTATATACCATATGCGTTCGTTGTCCTCGTAACCAAGTGATATGGAGACACTAGTATGACATTCAGGTGAGATGTAGGACTATATCTGCACTGAACGTGACTAATGTAGCACTCTACTGTCAAGAGTAGCTAGCTAAGGCCAATGGATATAAGTGTCCCTCCGATCTGAGATCACCATGGTGACTTGCAAGCAACTCACTGTACTTTGGTACCAGACTACCTGTATTTTTAATATAGGTTCGATAGGTTTCTGGGTACAGTCAAGTACTTGTAAAGTCGGTGTGTGAGTCAAGATGGGATTGACCACTCCTAATTAACTTCAAGAAGAGAATGACTCGCTGTGTTTCAATTTAGCAAAACCTAGGCCTGGGTAATCCTCGAGAGGTGTCACGAGATTTGCAAAATTTTGAAATACAATAGAGATGACTTGTATGAGTATTTTGACAGCGTACTCGAAGTCGTCTTGAGCATTATTGGTCAAAGGGATGAATTATACGGTAACCATGGGCTAAGGTTCTAAGAATGTTGCTTTGCATACATTCAACCTATCCGAACGTCGGGAACCATGGCTAGATGGTAACTTCGATTGGTACAAAAATTGGTTCCAGTGCTACCGGCTTAGGTTCGAACCTATGGGGTCACACATTAGAGCTTGTAACCTGACAGATGGTTAATCGACGATTGAGAATCGTTTCGAGGTCAAACATTCAATGCGATTGATGTTTGACCTAATGCAAGTGTTGTAGGAGGATCGATTAGCAATTGGATAGCTAATTGGCTCAATTTGATTGAGCAATCGGGCTGAGATCAAGTCTAATTGAATTAGATTCAATTAGAATTGGTTTGGATTTAATTAGATTAAGTCTAATTGGTTTATTGAATAAGCCAATTGCAAGGGAAGAACAATTTCTTGTTTGACTAGGACTTGGGTGCACCTAATTGATTTAGCATTTAAATCAGATTTAAATCTTGATTTAATCTAATTTAATTGGGCTCCTAGTTGGACTAGGATCATTCTTAATTATGTTGCATTTAATCTGATTTAAATAAGATTTAAATTGGGTTTAAAACAATTTTGACCTAGTCAAACAAGTGGAGTCCCAGTTAGACTGGGGCACTCTCTCTTTCTCTTGCACCTAAGACCCCACGCCCATTATTTTAATTCCTGATTTTTTTCTACGTGAAATCCCATGCCAAAGAGGAGTATCCACGCCCACATATCAGATTTTTTGGGAGTTTATTATGACTTGGTCAAAACAAGAAAGAGTTGGGATTTCTTTCCTTCTTGCAAGATTCCCCTTTTGACCAAACTCCTTTCTTCCTTATGCGCCACCTCTACCCATGCCCTCCTTTTGATTTCCGCCCTTTCTCCCTTTCTTTTGGGCGTTGGTTTTCTGTTTCATATGCCAAAAATCAAGAGAGGGGCATCCAAGAGTTGGACGCCTCTTATGAGATGGTTTGAGGACGTGAAAAATCCTTAAAAAATCATGAAAAATCAAAGGAAAAGGAGGAGAAGGCTTGGAGGATTTGTGGTGCCAAGATTCATAGAGAAGAGCTTTCAATTAAGATATTAAAGGTTGATGTCTTGAAGAGACAAGGTAAGAGAAGATTGTCTTCTCTTATATTTTTCTTTTATGTTTCTCTCTTCTGATTTTATTTATGATTTTTATATGATAAAAATTTGAAAGAGAGGATTTAGGTGTGGGGATGAGTGCTCCAAGTTGTTGGGGCATGGTGTTAATTTTTGGACATGATCTGACCATGTCCTGATGCGAGAAGAAGAAGAGAAGGTCTTCTTTTAGGGTTTTTTTGAGAACTCTTCTTCTCCTCTTTTTTTTGTGGGATTTTTGTATGAATAAAGTCAGAAATTTTAGATCTGGAAACTTAGAAAAAATCCTAGAGGAGGTCTCCTCTTGTCCTAGCATAGAGATGTTTTCAGGACATCAACCATTGATGTCCTGAAGGAGAAGATTTGTCTTCTCCTTAGATTTATTTTTTCTTGATTTTATTTTCTGATTTATGGGAAATCCAAGGGTTGGATTCCTCCCTTACTCCTCGTGTTCTTCATCTCTTGGAGTGTCCAAGAGATCCGAAGAACATGTATTTGATTAACCATCAGGAGGGATCCGCGAGAAGCTAGCACTTCGAGCGGATCTTCATTCGACAAACCTCCGATCTGTGTTGCAAGTTCGTATGGATCACATGGAGAGGCCGAATGCTTGTGCGGCTCCAAAGGCAACACCGGATTCAACCGCAGAGTTCTCGACCCGTGCAAAAATAAGAGATCTGATCTCTTGGTGACCTAGATGCGATCTAGGGTTAGATCTAGAATTATTCTAGATCTAAGTGTTGATATGATCAATACCACTTATGATTAATTTAATTTCAGATTTATATTTGTATCATAACATGTTATAGATCCTTGATGTAGGACTTTGTAATTTGATTACATACATGTTGTAGATTAAATAGTTTAATCTATCTTCCGCTGCTCTATATTTCGAAAAAGTTTTGAAATCTATGCATGAAACCCTGCATATTTTGCAACAGTGGTATCAGAGCACCTAGGTTCTTTTATAACATGATCATGTTTGCATTAGATTAAATCTGAAAATTAAAATTAATCAAAAATCGCATATACTGCCACAAAGTTGTCCTGTTGTAAGGTTAACCCCTTACAATGAAAAGGTTGTCCTAGTATGTGCTGATCTGAATCTGAATCATGAATAATTTAGATTAAATCTAAGAAAATTTATGATTCAATTTTCTGATTTAAATCTAAAATTAAATAGATATTTGATCTATTTTAGATTATTTATATTAGATCTAAATAATATCAGGATTGCACATACTGCCATAAGGTTGTCCTGCTGTAAAGTTTATCCCTTACAGTGGAAAGGCTGTCCTAGTATGTGCTGATCCGAGAAACCTAAGTCATAAATGTATTAGATGCTAAGTCATAAATGTGTTAGATAAGATCTAAAGTGATTTATGGTTTATTTTCTTATTTTAAATCTAATTTTAAATGGTTTATGATCTGATCCACATGATGTATTTTAGGTTTAGATCTAGATCCTCTTATTGCATATGTTGATATGTAATTTTTGTTTTAAATCTAGAATATATATGTATGACATTTATTTTGTAGAATTTAAATTGAGAATTTTCTATAAAACCCTAGATTCGAAACCCTAGGACATGATCTAAACAATGACATAAATTAAATCTAAAACCATGTATTGAATATGATTCAATGTAAATTATTTACAATTTAAAATTATTTCAAATAATAAAATCAGAAACTAGTTCTGAGGTTCCATGAACCCAAACTTTGAACTTAATTGAGAATTAAGTGATTGTTTAGGATCTAGGTTTGTGATTTGAAGATCCTAAGACAATTTCATAAAACTTGGGTTAAAGGTTAAATGGGTTAGTTTTGATCAGGTCATTAACTGGGTTAGACCTAAGGTTAGATTAAATATGAACTTAGTTAAGAAATTGATCAAACCTAATTAATAGTTAATTAGGATTAGGTCATTTCTTTTCTATAGATCAATTCAATAGTTGTAGTTGATCAAAATCCATATATCTAACAAATGGACCTGATCGTGGCTTAGTGGTCGAGCCCGAGTCTTTTGGCAAATCAAATCAAAACTGACAAATCAATTGATGTCTAATGTAAGTCTGGCATTCCAGACCGGTGGTTTTTAATTGGCAGCCCGCTTACCTAGCCATTTCTGATGGTATCTAAGGCAAGCCTTGGCAGATCCTCTCATCGATCTCACTTACCTGGCCAATGTGGTTAATCAGATTTCGATCAAGTTGCTTATTGATTCGTGCTAACCCATGTCACATAGGAAATCAGTGAGACTGATATAGGTGCCCATGGACCAAAACTGATCATAATCCTCATCAGTGACTTATGAAGTCAGTGGGAGTAAATTGGTCCATGTCCTTTCTATCCTTAAATCACTAATAATTTAAATCTTCTAAAATTATTAGGTCTTTAAAATGATGAAGTTATGGAGATAACCGAGTCATAGCCTCCCATTAAGATGTTTGATACTGAGTCCATTAACTCAATAATCATTGGAGGCCCAAAGGCCTGGTGCTTGTTGACTAATGGAATTATCATTCATCATATGACGACTTGGATGTATCTCTCTAATGGTGGTTAGGTTGGCCAACCAAAGTTGGGCCTGGTTAAATGCACCAAGTATAGTCATGTTAATGGTTGGACCTAATCGGATCCTTACAGTAGAGGCCAAAGCCTACTGATTAGATTTTTGGGGCAAAATTAAATTACTAGAAATTGTTTGGAGAAACAATTGGTTATGAACCTACCCTTAAATGTACATGGGTTGGCCAACCAAAGTTGCGCTCGTGTGTAGTCTATGTGGATTCTAGTACCTACTAGGGAATTAAAGTAATTCTCCGAATTGGAGGTAGAGGCTACCAATTCGAACAAAATAGTGGAAGAACCTTCATATTAAAGTCAAAGTTTTTAGGCTTAATATAATTCATATACTTAGGTCATTGTTCTCTATTCTCAGATTAAGGCTAAACTCTAATTGCTCCCATCACTGTTAGACAGTGATGACTTATGGGATCCAACTTCGATAATTAGTATCTAAAGTTAAATTTGGTTCAGCAGTACGAATGGGTTCGTATTGGGGCTTCAAAGCCCAGTCAAAATAATTAGTCCAAGATTAACCCAAATCAGGCACAATACTTCTAATGTTAGAAGCAGGGTCATAGGAAGAAGAATTGTCTTACTTCACTTGACCATAATAGACTTGTTGACGCAGAAACTAGTCATCACCGGAGGTCGCTAGAGTCGAGACCGCTGAGGTCGCCGCCTGGGACCTGCAAAACAGAGTCCCATCCGGAGCCGCTAGGGGGTGGCTCCGGAAGGACCCTCCGACGCTCAAGTCAGCTCTGGCCAACAGGAATGGAGTGCTCGAAAATGAGTTCCGGAGCTTAGAGATCAGAGAGATTAGCATTAGCGTATCTGGAGGGTCCTTTTATAGCGGAGCTTGATGGTGACAGCTGCAGCTGCGTGTTGGCGGGCCGCTCGAGGTTCGGTGGAGCCAGTCTCATAGGAAGGTGCCGTGTGCGGCGGGTTGACAGTGACAGCCATTGCCGCCTGATAGCGGGTCGCTATCGCTCGCGGTGGACTAATGGTGATGGCGGCAGGGCTTGCGGCGGACTGATGGTGATGGCTGCAGAGCCAGCCGAATGAAGGGTTGAAGGCCTTCGTCGTGTGCCCACTTCGGAGGAGTTCGGGCTCCTAAAGAGGAAGCTTGGGAGGAGTTCGGCTCCCGTAGGCATCTGACTGAAGCTCGACGGTTGGGTTCGGCTAGAGCCTGGCTGCCAGGTCCAAGGAGCTCGGCTGCTAAGTTGCTCGGCCGGCTGAAGGGGTTCGGTCCTGACGCTGGGAGTCCGAAGAAGCTCGGCGGCTGAGGAGTCCGAAGAAGCTCGGCGGCTGAGGAGTCCGAAGGAGCTCGATCGGCTGAGACGGCCGCTTGGGGAGTTCGGCCGAGAGACGACCGCTGAGGAGTTCGGGCGCTAGGGGATTCCGTTAAAGCCCGACCGCTTGGAGTCCAAAGAGCTCATCCGCTAAGTAGTTCGGCCGACTGGGTAGAAGAAACTCGTCACTGAGGTTTCGGCTAAGACCCGTCCGTCGAAGCTCTTCCGCGGCTACTGGCCACATTGCAGGTTAGGCCGAGCATCGAGCTAGACTTCGACGGGAGCGGAATTTATCCCCAACACTAGCCCCCCCACTCCCGAGTTTGAAACTCGAAGGAAGAGAGTACAGAAAAGATGACTGTCGAAGTCTTCTTCCGGGCTCCGTGCTGATTTAGGTTGAAGCTCGGGGGAGATCTCATCTCCGACTAAAGTTGATGTTAAAGTTGAAGCTCTCCAGCCGAGGTTGATACGGTCTCTCGGGAGAGATCCTATCTCTCGCCGAGGTCGAAGTTGACGCTCTCCAGCTGAGGTTGGCCCGGTCGCTCGGGAAAGACCTTGTTTGACCGAGGTTGACAGGGTCGCTTGACGGAGATCTTATCTCCATTGGCCGAGGTTGATGCGGGCGCTCGCATTAGGATGAGGTTATCTCCGATCTTTTATCTGACCAAAGTGGAAGTTGAAACTCTCCGACCGAGGTTGGCCTAGTCGCTCAGGTTAGGATGAGATTCTCCTTCGACTTTGCTCGCGTTAGGATAAGGTCCCCCTCCTATTCCTAACAGGCTGTGGGGGCACATGCGGACCGTCGTCCGTACCTCTCCCCCCATCTCGTCCTTTGTGAACGAGGCCTTTGACTTTGGTAAGGTCTTATTTCCCATAGCCGATGTTGACCTAGGGAGACTTTGTCTCCTGCAGCCGAGATTTAGAGGTCTTTGACCTGCTCGCATTAGGACGATGTTATTATCCTATTCCTAACAGGCTACTTTTACTCATTTCTTTCCTGTCATCCCGTAATCCTTTTGCCAGAAATCAATAATACAGAGCAAAGGAGTTTTTAAAGAAAGTTTACTGATAATACATCCTTAGATTTTCTGAGTTCCATGGCCGGGGAAGCACTATCCCTCCGAGTTCCTTCAGTCGATATGTTCCGGGTCGGATGACTTTCGTTACCTCATACGGACCTTCCTAGTTTGGGGCGAGCTTCCCTTGACTTTGAGGCTGAGCAACGGTGGCTCATCGGAGCACTAAGTCCTCTGCTCTGAACGTCTTGCTTTTAACCCGGAGTTGTAGTATCGAGCCACCTTCTATTTGTAGGCTGCCATCCGGACGTGGGCTTCCTCCCTCTTTTCTTCCAAAAGATCGAGGTTGACTCTGAGGTCCTGGGGGTTGTGCCGCTCATTGAAGCCCATGACTCGTACAGAAGGAAGCTTAAGCTCGACCGGGATAACTGCCTCAGTACCGAAGGCCAAGGTGAAGGGTGTTTCTCCAGTCGGCACCCTCTGAGTAGTTCGGTATGCCCAGAGGACATGGTAGAGTTCTTCCACCCAGGCCTCTTTTGCCCTATCGAGTCTCGCTTTGATTTCTTGCAGCAAGGTCCGGTTGGTTATCTCAGCTTCCCCATTGGCCTGAGGGTGAGCCACCGATGTGAAGCGGTGGGAGATGTTTAGTCCTTCGCAGAACTCGACGAACCTCACCCCGGTGAATTATCGCCCATTATCGGTTATGAGGGTTTGGGGTAGGTCGAACCGACAGACCAGTGACTTTCAGACGAAGTCCTGCACCTTGGCCTCGAAAATCTTCGCGAGTGGTTCGGCTTCGACCCACTTGGTGAAGTAGTCGATCGCAATCAGGAGGAACTTTCGCTGCCCAGATGCTATTGGGAAGGGACCGAGTATATCCATTCTCCACTGCACAAATGCCAAGGTGAACTGAGCGGAGTAAGTTCGGATGCTGGCTGCCTCTGCACGTTGGCATTCTTCTGACAGTGGTCGCACCTTTTTACATATTCCATGGAATCGTGAAATAAAGTCGGCCAGTAGTATCCCTGTCGGAGTAGTTTTTGCGATAGGGACCTGGCACCTACGTGACTTCCATAGAGTCCTTCATGCACATCCCATAGCGCGAGGTTAGCCTCTGAAGGTCGGAGACATCTCAACAACGGGAGGGAGTACGACCTCTTATATAATCTGCCTTCATATAAGACGTAGCGGGAGGCCTGATTCCTGAGCTTTCGAGCTTCTTTTCGATCGCAGGGAAGGACCCCCTTTTGAAGGTAGGCGATCAACGGATCGATCCAGCTGGGCTTGAATTTCATCTGCAGGATGGCCTGAGATTCCTCTATGGTCGGGCATTTCAAAGTTTCCAAAAACACTCCTTTAGGTAGTTCAGCCGACGTTGAAGCGGCCAACTTAGAAAGAAGATCGGCTCTTGCATTTTTCGCCCTCAGGATGTACTGAATGCTGAAACTATCGAAGGCTGGGATCAAATTCTTCACTTTTTTGAGGTACCTTATCATGCTTTCCTCCCGTGCCTCGTAACCGCCGCCGACTTGACCAACCACCAGTTGGAAATCGCTGTAGACTTGAAGCCGATCTATTTTTAATTTCCTTGCTATCTTTAATCTGACGATCAATGCTTCATACTCGGCCCTATTGTTGGTTGCGAAAAACTCAAGATGCAGCGCATACTCGACGATAACTCCTTCGGGGCTAACCAAGACCAGCCCGCACCAGCTCCAGCAGAATTGGATGAACCATCTATGTGCAGAGCCCAGGAATCTTTAGGGAGGTCAACGCTCTCTTTAGAGAGGATTAGTCGCGATAGCTTGGCTTCGTCGAAGTTCGGCCTCGCTCTGGTGCTGGTTCCGCTCGATTCAAGATCGGCTTCAACCGAAATGGTGCATTCTAGCATAAAATCTATCGGTATCTGGGCTTTGATCAACGGCCTGGGCTGGTAGTTGATGTCGAACTCTGTGAGCTCGATTATCTATTTTGTGATTCTTTCGAAAGCATCTGCTCGATGGAGAACTATTTTTATTGGTTGATCCGTGAGGACCGTTATGGTGTGCTCCTGAAAGTAAGGTCGGAGCCTCCTGGCAGCAATTATGAGATAGTAAGCCAATTTTTCTAACCTAGAGTACCTGGTCTCCGTGTCCCTTAGGACTCGACTCACGTAGTAGATCGATCGTTGCGTCTTTGCTTCTTCCCTAACGAGGACTGCCGCCAAGGCCACCAGGAAGACAGCTAGATATAGAAATAATTCTTTCCTAGGTTTAGATTTTGTCAGCAGTGGGGGCATGCCGAGGTAGTTTTTGAGCTCCTCGAATATCTGTTGGCACTCCGCCGTCCAGCAGAAGTCCTTCGATCGCCTGAGAACCTCGAAGAAGGGCATGCATCGTTCGGCCGACCTTGAGATGAAGCGATTTAGGGATGCCACCTTCCCGACCAGGCGCTGAACTTTCTTGATCGTCTTTGGAGTGGTCATTTTCTGAATGACTCGAATTTTTTGGGGGTTTGCCTCGATTCCACATCTCGACACCATGAACCCAAGAAATTTTTTGGAGGTTACGCCAAAGGCGCATTTGGTTGGGTTCAGCTTCATCTTGTGCTTCCTGAGTGCACCGAAAAGTCTCTTCAAGGTCGGTCAGGTGGTCTACTGAAGCTCGACTTTTGACGAGCATGTCATCTATGTACACCTCCATGTTGCGGTCCGATCTGCTCCTTGAAGATCTTATTGACCAAATGCTGGTATGTTGCCCCTGCGTTCTTGAGTCCAAAAGGCATGACCTTGTAGCAATAAAGACCTCGGTTAGTAATGAAGGCGGTCTTTTCTTCGACTTCAGGCGCCATGCGTATTTGGTTGTAATCAGAAAAGGCATCCATAAAGATGAGGAGCTCATGGCCCGAGGTTGCATCCATCAGCTGGTCGATCCTGGGCAGGGGGTAGCTGTCCTTCGGATAAGTCTTATTCAGCTTTTTGAAGTCGACGCACATCCTCCACTTGTTATTTAATTTCTTGACAAGAACCATGTTTGAAATCCAGGTCAGATAGTTAACCTCCCGGATGAGTCCGGCTTTGAGGAGCTTGTCTACTTCTTCGGCAATCGCTTTCTGCCTCTTCGGGGCGTGTTGGCACAGCTTTTCTCTTATCGGTCAGTGTTTTGGATCGACGGTCAGCCGATGTTTCATGACCTCGGTGTCAATCCCCGGCATATCCACTAGGGTCCAGGCGAAGATGTCCGCATTTCTTCTGAGGAAAGAGATGAGCTGCTACCGAACCTCGACCGCCAAGTTGGAGTCGATCTGCACCACATGCTCCAAGTTTTCATCATTCAAGGGCATAGAAATGAGGTCTTCCATAGGCTCATCCCGCTCCTCAGTGAGGTCATCGCGGACGTCCAATCCATCAACAAGATAAGGGTCGGCTGATCTCCCTTATACAGGGCGATCGAATAGCAATACCTCATCAGAGCCTAGTCTCCTCTGACTTCTCCGACCCCATGACTCGTCGGAAACTTCATCTTCAAATAATAGATTGACACTACCGCCCGGAGTGCATTTAGATCAGGTCGGTTAAGGATCGCGTTATAGGCGGACGGGGTTCTTACGACTAGGAAGTCAACCCGAGCTTTGGCCAGCTTCGGGCGCTGCCCTGCTGCTACGATCAATGTTATTATACCTTCGACTGGTATGGCATTGCCAGCAAATCCTACCAGTGGGGAATTCATCGGCCTCAATCGGTCGTCGGGTAGGGATATTTTTGAGAAGGCATCGTAAAACAACACATCAGCTGAGCTTCCATTATCTACCAGAATGCGGCGTACATCGTAGTCAACAATATTCAAAAAAACTATAGCCGCATCATTGTATGGAAATTAGATTCCCTGACCCTCCTCCTCGGTGAAGGCTATAGGCTCCATGATCCTCCGCCTCTTCATCGATCCTTCGGATCTGCTGATCTCTCCTTGCTAAGGTCCCCCTAAGATAGTATTGATGACGCCAAGGGGTGACTGATCTTCTTGCTAGTTTTTCCCACTTGGCAGTAGCGCTCTTGGCCGATCTTCCTTCTCCTCAGACCGTCTTCGAAGAAACCGGTTTAGTCTGCCTCGCCTGACGAGCTCTTCGATCTCATTCTGAAGTTGAATGCACTGCTCAGTGTCATGACTGTGGTTGCGATGGTAAAGGCAGAACTTATTGAGATTATGCTTGCTAGGATGGGAACACATTCTCTTCGATCTTGAAAGTTATTCCCGGATCTCCATCAATACTTGAGTCTTCGGGGTGTTAAGGGGGGCGTAGTTGTGAAATCATCGTCGTCAGAGAGAACTTCGGCACTGAGGAAAATCTCGGCGTGTCCTTCCATCAGGGCTTCCCCGCTTTCGAGCTTGAGGGAGAGTCCAGGCTCGCCCACGACCAGGGGGAGTCCGAAAATGCGGTCGAGTTTTAGTCCACTTTCTTTCTTCGACGGACCTGCCTGGCCCGTCGATTCGTCGCTTGCCACTGACTTCGTCGTCCTTAGCCTCGAAGGCCTCCTCTGCTCGGGCATAACTTTCGGCCCGAGCCAGCATGTTGGCAAAGTCCCTAGGATACTTCTTTTTCAGGGAGAACAGTAGGTCGTTCTTCTGAAGGCCGCCTTTGAGAGTGGCCATGGCGACTGATTGATCCAGGTCCCGAACTTCTAGTGCAGCAGTATTAAATCGGGTAATGTAAGTTCGGATGGATTCCCCCTCCTTCTGCCTGATGGCCATTAAGGACTCCGAACCTCGACACGGATGTCGACTACTAACAAAGTGGGCCGTGAACTGTTGACTCATCTGATCAAACGATAAGATGGTGTTTGGCTTGAAAGCCGAGTACCAGTTCTTAGCAACCCCTTTAAGGGTAGTGGGGAAAGCCCGGCACAAGATAGCGTCTAGCGCACCATGGAGCAACATCATTATCCGGAAGGCTTTTAGGTGGTCGATCGGATCGGTGGTCCCATCGTAGCTCTCGAACTGTGGGAGCTTGAAGTTCGGCGAGATCGGGCTTGCATGATTTTCTACGAAAAAGGAGGGTCAGTGCAGATGTCATTACCGCATGAGGAGGGAGTGTGATGGAGTTCTTCGATTCGTCGGCTCATTTCTAAGAGCCTTTGATCCAGAAGATTCTTGCGGTCTCTGATCTCCAAGGTCTTCCTACTGAATGGGTGCAAAGTTTCACCCTGGGATGAGTTGCGGTCCGAACAAGGGCTCTCCTTCTGTTGCCTTCCTCTTTCGAGGATTGGAAATCATGTAGCCCATGTTGATTGCCCCTGGACTGGACCACACGGCTCTGGAGAATCCTGCGTTGGTTGAACTGGTATGAGGGCCTACTGGTACATGGCCTGCACCGCCTAAACTACCTCAGTGAGGCCACGAACCTGCTGGACGAGCAGGTTGAACTGCTCAGCATCTACCACAGCTACAGAGTGAGCCTGGGTCGTCGGGGCTAGAGTGGAAGCGGACGGATCCGAACGAGATCGGGCTACGGAGGCTGTCGATCGTCGAGCTACAGAGTGAGCCTGGGTCGTCGGGGCTGGAGCGGGAGTGGACGGATCCGAACGGGATCGGGCTGCAGAGGCCGCCGATCGCCGGGTGGAGGCTCTCCTGGGGGGCATCTTTTCTTTTTGGAAAGGAATTCAAAAAAGAAGGAAGAGAGATTTTCTGAGCACTCCTTTAAGAACAAAGGAACCCTGACTTCCTTTAAGAGAGAAATCTTTGCCGATGGCCCTCCTTCTAGCGCCAATCTATTGACGTAGAAATTGGTCATCGTCGGAATCCGCTGGAGTAGAGGCCGATGAGGTCGCCGTCGGGGACCTGCAAAATAAAGTTTCATCCGAAGCCGATGGGGGTTGGCTCCGGTAGGACCCTTCGACGATCAAGTCAGCTTCAGTCAACAGGAATGGAGTGCTCAGTGTGAAGTTCAGTAGAGTTTAGAGGAAGAGAGAAGGATTTTTAGAATCTAGCGTAAGTGTATCCGGAGAATCCTTTTTATAGAGGGAGCTTGTTGTAACCGCCTTGATTAATGATTGTCGTAACTATCCTGATCAATGCCGGTCATTATTGACTTGATAAATGCCAATCGTTATTGACTTGATAAATGCCGATCGTTATTGACTCGATAAATGCCGATCGTTATTATCATGTAACCATAGCGGGATCGCCTGTAGGAATCCATCAAAAGAAGGTCGACTTTTATGGAAGTTCGGCCATTGAGAAGCCCATCCGCTGGATAAGTCCGCAGGGAGTCCGGCTTCCGTAGAAGCTCAGCCGCTGGAGAAGTCCACAGGGAGTCCGGCTTCCATAGAAGCTCGACTGTTGGAGAGAATTCGGCTTTCGTAGAAGCTCGGTTGTAATGATGCGGAGAGAGTTTGGCTCTTGCGGGAGTCTGACTGAAGCTCGGCGATTGGGGAGTCAGGAGGAGTTCGGCCACTAAGTAATTCGGCCGGCTAAATGGATTAGAAGAAACTCGGCCGCTGAGGTTTCGGCTAAAGCCCGTCTGCCGAAACTCTTCCGTGGCTACTGGCCGCATCAGGCTGGGCACCGAACTTAACTTCGGCAGGAGCGGGGTTTATCCCCAACATATATATATGTATGTATATATATATCTGTATGTATATATATATATGTGCGCACGAGTTGCACAGGCACCCCGACCTAGGTGCATGTGGTTGCATAGGCCATGCGAGCATGAGCCGTATTGGCATACATGGGCCCAATGAGCGCCCAAGCCCATCACATGGTCCACGCACAAAGCATGGATTGGGGCCATTTCCTTGAATATTTTGTGCGGTCTAATGGATCAGCAGCGGGTTTCCCTACCATTTCATGTGGCTTATGCGGGATTCGATGGACCAATTGCATGATCGGATGGCTTAAAGGCGAGCCAGTAGCGATCCGATGGTCCAAACATGATTTGAGCCTGATCAGGAGGCTTTTTGCATGATCCAATGGTCTAGGAGCAAGCCAATCACGATCGGATGGTCAGAAAGTGATCTCGTGTGTATTTAGGACTGGATTTCCTACTAAAATACTATTTTGATGATTTTGGAGTCTATATAATTCTGATTGATGAATAGTTTATTGCATTAGAAAGCTAGTGATATCTTAGAGGTGCTGAGAGACTTCTTGAGAGATTTCAAAAAGCTTTTATAAGAATTTTGAGGCTTCTTGTTAAGAGATTCTTGTGATATATATATATCACTATTTCTTAGTCATACCCTAAACCTTAGTCATACTCTGACTAATTTCTCAATCATACCCTAAAACTTATAACCAGTATAATATGACAAATGAAAACTATAAGGTTCATCAATAGGATGTCCAAGAACATGTGTTGTGGTTCTAATAAGATGGAGGGCTCTATTAGTTCCACATTGGTTATGAGTCAAGAGGAACTCGTGCTTATAAGAAAGGTATAAACCTTTCCATGTGAGGCACCTTTTAAAGGGCAAAATAGTGAGGCCTATGGGCTAGAGCGGACAATACCTCACGTGCGACCTATGGGTCAAAAAGGCCGAGCCCTTATCCGCAACACCTAGATTTGTCTCCGAGTTTTTGCAACATCAAGAGGACATGTAGCAACAGCACCAAAGCTACCTGCTACAAAACCAGTCGAAAAATTTGCTCGTAATATACTAGACGCGTTGCCTTCCTCACCAACTAGTGCAAGTAATCTTCTTCGAATCTTCACAAAAAAAGTGGACAGATATGAATGATAAATAGATTACAAAACCATGTAACTAGTGCTCAATGAAAAACAACAACTACACTAAAGATACAAGAAACCATCTAAATCCACAAGGGCTGGTCAAAGAGGTAGCACCAACTTGATTCTATAAATGAAACCTCACTGGCTCTAAAATTGACCAGCATATAGCAGAAAAAGGGCATCACAGGCTAGTTGTGCTCCCACACCCCTCCATAGAATGCTATAGCTTTGCACTGCTTGCAATATTATACGACTTCCATTCACTGAACACATGATTTCACAATGGCATGGTCAATGCAAACTAAAGATACTGGAATAAATCATACAAAAAATAAATTTTCCAGTTGACGCTCAAAAAGGCCCACATCAATCAGTGGCACAAAGTGTTGTTGATACCAAGCATGGGAATGTATGGTTTTAGTGTGAGCAATTTAGTTTAAGCAGGAATATTTCGTTATCACCCAGTTAGAACACAATTCGGCAACCCCTTCATGCTGAGATTCATGGCTAAATTCTAGATTTTTCTAGATTAGTTATATTTTGCAAAGATTAGTAATAGTGACGTAAAGTTTGATGTATGTTTTCTTGACAAAGTCATTAAATTTATCAAAAAGAAATCAGATAAAGTTTGATCTCCTAAGCAAGATCAATAAAACTCCGTTTTGTGTTTAGCATTGATTTACAAGGCTATAAAACTCATCTTCATCTCCTGGATGTGGCCTCAAAAGCCACATCCCCAAATCCAAGTCAATTCACTCCATCTTGGCGTATTCATAGCAATAAGGTTAGGTAGTCTTTCTGACAGCCCCAACATCCCCAAATCCAAGTCAATTCACTCCATCTTGGCGTATTCATAGCAATGAGGTTAGGTATTCTTTCTGACAGCCCATGTCATGGATGGATACACCGATAAAATTATACATGCAGGAGAATAGAAAGATAAGAACACAATTACAACCAGAGACTGCATTTCATCTGATCAGAACTATGCTATAGTGTTCACTTTTTTTTTTTTTTTCCTGAGCAAAAGGGCAAACTGATACGCTTGAATATGCCTGTAGTTTCTCATAGTCCTTATTAATACTGTCATAATGTCATTCCCTATGCATTTCAACTCCTCCGTATTTCTATTGTTTCAAATCCATAGGTTCAAAAGTTTGGAGCTGTAGGAAGGTCTATTGATATTACCCATTACAAGGGGTATGATGAGCTTCGACATGATCTTGCCTGCATGTTTGAGATTGAATGGCAGCTTGAAGATCCACACAGAACTGACAGGAAACTGGTCTATGTGGATCATGAAAATGATATCCTACTTGTTGGTGATGACCCTTGGGAGTATGTTTTCACTTTGACAACTCATGAAACAACAATATATTATTTTCTTAATACCTTTCCGGTTGTACGCTGATCTCCTGAATCCCAGTACATGCTCCCTTCTGACTTCAGGGAATTTGTAAACTGTTTTCAAAGTATCAATATAGTGTCAGCAGCGGAAGTCCAACAGATAAGTTTGGACGGTGATCCTTCTATTATCACTGTACAAAACCTTGGCATACAGTGAGTCCAGTAATAATGGTGACCTGTGGAGGGGGTCAATTTGATGATATGTCAGCTGCTTCCTTTCATCGTTGAGGGTAACATGCTCTATAAAATTAATGATATATTTTAGATTTGATTAAAATCAAGCGCTGTGACAAGGCTGGACTTGGAGGAGACATCTCCAATGACTTTTGTAGTGCCACCTGGAACCAAAGTTTAAATACATGATGCTGTCAAGCCGAAAAGCCGGCAGTAAACAAATGTGGAGATGGACTTCGACAACCATGATGACCCGGAGGAGGAGATCAGGCTGCCTATAGGCTCCGACTACAAGCCCACGCTAGGGAATTCCGAGGGAGGCACCGTTGGAGGAGGGAAAGTCGCTGGCGGAGGAGGAGGAAGAGGGGAAGGGGGGATGGTATCAGCTGGGGCGGCGGCAGGATCAAGTAACTGGAAGGTGAGTGGTGAGGGAGGTAAAAAGAGTGCCTCAAGAACCACGCCGTGAGTATCGGAGGCCACGTGGTGGATGGATGCAGGGAGTTGGCGGCCAGCGAGGAGGGGACGTTGGACGTGCCACAAGATCTTCATCCACGGCCTCAGTTGGGGCGCCACCATTGAGACCCTCGCCTCCATCTTCTGCCAGTATGGAGAGATTGAGGAGTGCCATGTCATCGTCGACTGCAACACTGGCTGCAACAAGAGATACGGCTTCGTCCTCTTCAGCACCCATGCAGCTGCATGTAAGGCCCTCCCTTTCCGTCCGCCACAAAGGAAAAAAAAAAATTCTCCCTCAACCCTCTTGCGCGCCCGCAGGTCCGTGCCCCCAACCCCCACGGCGCCCATGGTCCTCCACCCTCCATCCCGCCCCACCTGTCGGGTCCGCGCCCTCCCCCTCCGTCCACCACAAATTGCCTGCTCCGTTCGCACCCCCCACCACTCGTGGGCTACGATTTCAGTGAAATCATGGGTTGGGCCTGCGATTTCACTGAAATCGTAGATTAGCCCTCCAATTTTAGCCCACCACGTAAAGTCAGATGGGCTTAAAATCTCGGATTCAACCCATAATTTTAGCTGAGGTGAACCAAAAATTGCCGGTTGAACCTGTGATTTCGATGTGGGCACTAGTTTCAGAAATAAGTTCAAAATGAGAATATTTTGATAATAAAGTAATAAAAAAATAATATTTAAAAAAAAATTCCAAGAAGGTGCTGAAGGAGCCAAATAAGTTCATTGAGAAATTTGAGCTATACTGCCGGAGGGTGGTTGAGGAGCTGAAACCTAAGATCCCTTCAAGGGTGACAACACCGATAGCTGGGACTGCTACTATGGTGCCGGCAGTCCTGCAGTTGAATGACCTAGTGCTCACCTATGCTTCGCAGTCTGTGCTCGACGTGAATCCAATGCCGAGGTTGATAGGACAGAACCTAAACCCAATTATAGGGCTTTTGGGGCAGAACTATGGGGTTGGGGTGCTAAATCCTGGAGTATAGATCATAATTAATATTTTTAGCGGTATAAATCATAATTATCATGTGGATATTTGATTTCAACATTCAATTATAGATTTGCATTTGGGGGGAACAGATACCCTCCTTTCAAAAAGAGCATAATCCATCTCTCAAAATTTTTCTAGATTATAACATTAATGATGGATCTTTATTGAAAAGTGAAATCATATTAAGTTATGCATATTGTTATAGAATATTTTAATAGCATCCATGATTACTTGCCAGAATGCTATCTTTATAGCATTTTTTTAGGACAAGTATCTTCATAATATTTCAACAGGGCGTCGAGGTTGCGATTGCGATCAGTGTTTGTCGAGAGAAAATGAGAGTAGTGGTGAGGCGGCAAAAGGAATGGGCTAGCACCAATGGATGCGGAGAAGATATGAGAAAAAAAGAGAGGATGGGGGTGCGATAAGGATCGATGTTTGTTGAGAGAGAAAGATAGCCGAGTGGGGCAGCAAAGGAGTGGGGTGGCACCGATGGACACAAAAAAAATATAAAAATAAAAAAAAAGGAAAAATTATAGAACAAATAAATAAGTAAAATATTTAAAAAATAAAAAAATATTAATTATAAATATTTAATATTAAAAAATTAATAATTATAAACCATAATTATCCGCTCCATGCAACACGCGCGCAGGTTTTGACTAGTTCACTTGTTGGAATGAGCTCCAAGGAGGATTGAACAGAGTCTCCAGGTTGGTTCCTTCTTTGGACCGTTAAATAACAGAACACAATTACCCACTTACACTGGCTTTCTTTTGACCGTTAAATAACGACCGGAGAAAATAACCATTACATGCATGTCTTCCATCAATAATTTGCAGATTATGCCGGAGGAATGTCGTATAACACCTGCATAGCAAACCGTATAACAGCTGTACACGGGGCAAATTAGCGGTTGCTACTGAAGCTCTGTTTTGGGTTTAAACACAACCCAAATACTCATGGTTTTGAGGTTTTAGAAACTCGAAACCCACTCAGGATTGGGAGAGTATAACTCGTTTCATCGCGCAGACCTTCCGCTTGTTAACTCCCACGTTCACCGGCACAGGCAGCCCTCCGTGATTCTTGTTCTTCTCCTTCTCTTCAGCGCTTCCTCCTCTTCTTCTTCTCCCCTTCAGCGGCCTCAACTCCGTGGGAGAACTCGTTTGCAGCCTCTAAGAGACAGAGACACTTCTCTGTTCGGGATCGGACAATCTTGGAGGCCGGATTAAGAGAAAGAAAGACTGAAATCGGAACAATCTTGGAGCCCGGATTAAGAGAAAGGAAGACTGATCATATGGGAGAGGAGGATAAGTTTCCCGCAGGGTTCAGGTTTAATCCCACCAAGGTGGAACTCATCGAGCAGTACCTCAAAAGAAAGGTCTCCGGCAAACCCCTTCCCTCCGACATGATCAAAGAAGTCGAGCTCTATGACCTCCAGCCAGAAGTCCTCTATAGTAACTCCTATTCTCTCTTCTTTTATTGCCCAAGATAAACGTCTTGCATGCTTTTGATTTTTTTTTTTTTTCTTTCACGATAAAAGTGGGATCTTGAATCTTGAATTTTTATTCTATGCAGATCGTTTTCCAAATAAGAGGATTCAGAGCCGATACTTCTTCACCAAGTTGGATAAAAGGTTCAGGAACAAAAAGCATAGAGATCGCAAGGTCAAGAATGGGGGCCGCTGGATTTGCAGCGTCGGAGACAAGCCCGTTATCAAGAATGGTGGACGACACACCGGTGGGGTATACAAAACCTTGACCTACCATGAGGGCAACGACAAATCTAAGAAGACTGGTTGGATCATGACAGAATATCGTCTTTCCGAGGAATTCAAGCAGCATCAGCCCACTGCAAACCTGGTAAGATTGATCTAAAGATTTTCTTTTGATACTACTTGACGCTACTCCATCTTTGTTTTTCTTCACAACGAGGTTTCGAATGAACGTATCTTATCCTAATAATCTTAAATTAACTAAGGGGATAACAACAAATATGTGATTTCGATGATAGTTTATATGTCATTCTTTTGTATGTTGGTTCTTTTGTAGGAAAGTGATTGGTTGCTGTGCGAGATCCATTATAAAGGGAATAAAGCTAAGGACGGTGAGGGTGATGATTACAATGAAGAAGACAAAGTAGAAGAGCAGGAGGAGCCAGACGGCCAAGACCAATGGGAGGAGGGCATTGGCAAGAGCAAACCTGAACCATGGCTAGCTGATGGTGCATCTACTTCCTATAGCTTCGCATGCCATGGTGATGATCAAATTCCACTCAGCAGAGGAGAAGATGTTGCATCTACCTCCTATAGATTCGATACTTGCAATGGTGGTGGTCAATTTCCATGCAGTGGAGAAGAAGAAATGCAGTCAGCTTGCGCACCTATTTCTTATAGTTTCAGCACTTGCTGTGGTGATCATCAAACTTTGTTCAACAGAGAAGTACAGGCAGACAATGCATCTACTTCTTATAGCTCCAATTCTTGCTACGCTGTCTGGCATATTCCATTAGACATTGAAGATGAGGTGCAGGCAATTGGTGCATCCACCTACAGCTTCAGCACGTGTCATGGTTTTGCACAAATTCCACCTAATACAGCTTGCAGCATCATCACTAGCAATACTGCTGGTTTGCTACCAGACTTCACACACCTCTCACAGGACGTGGCCATGGATATCCCTGGTTCTTCCCAAGTTGCAGCCCTTTGCTCCAGCGATGGCACTAGAGTTGATCAATTTCCCCCAACATTTGGTGACTCACATTTTGTCACTGGCACTGGCATTGAAGGCAGTCCTCAGGAGCAAGCACCTGTTCCTTTTGCTTGTGACTGGATGACAGAGAACCCTGAAGAGCTTGAACATTTGATTCAACAAGATTTCCCCAACTTGGATGAGGATATAGCTAGCCTTCCCCCGCTAACAGAAGCTGCTTCACCCAATAATGCTCAACTTGGTCAAAAAGGTGTCAGCTGCTTCTACCGCCAGAGGAGAGATGAAATTGGCGGGAGGTAGACAGTTATCTGGTTGTCGAAGTTGGGGTCCATGGACTAGATTTTTGGCATCATGTTAGTTTGATTTGTACACAAAAAAGGAAGGTGTAACAATAATATTCAGCTAGGGATACACTAATTTTGTTATACACTCAATATAATAAATTAAATTGGAAGTCTTACAATATCAATTTATCAGCAAGTTAGCTGTTTTTCTATCCTGTTCGTTACTGCTCAACTTGTGTATAGTGATCTGTATAACTATGGTTCTAATGCTACTTTCACATGCAGTTGGGCTAGGGTTTTTAATATCTGCTCCAGATGCATATTTGTGTCAACGCATACTTACTGCAAGCAAGAGCAATGTGCCATAATTTGTACATGAAGTGACAAATTTACCATATCACTACACCATCATGCCTTTGCCTTATGGATATTTGACCTTAAAGTTAGAGAAAGTATCCACTATTTTGACTATAGCCTCCACCTTTTAGTACATGCATATGTCATCAATTGATAGGTTTTCATGATCAAAAGATAATCATTACAAAAAATAAATCTTCTGAAAATTTTTCATGCACCGTTCCACTCCCATGCATCGAACATGAGTCACTTGCATCCTCCTTCAGACTTTCAATGCTCTGGAAACAATGATAGTAAAATATGTACATACTGAATATTGACATATTTTCATGATTAGAAAAAAATATTTTGAAGAAAAAAGATCTTTTAAAAAAATTTTCATGTCCGAATCCCGATTCCTTCTGACTTTGGATATGAAGCAATAGATTTGGAGTCCAAATGAGATTTTGAAGAGAAAGAAATGATATTATAAAATCAGAGAGAGCTCGGGATAGAAGTGAAGGAATAAGAAAATATGAAAGTGGATGGATAGAGGAATGGAGCTCTGTCTTGCTCACTAGCAATTTTCACTTTAATGATTAAAGCAATAAACACGATAGATGCATAGGATCATCCTTAGGATACACTAATTTTCCTAATGCTGGAGACTTGCAGCAATTAGAGGACATGACACATGTTTGATATTGGTCCTTTCCCTTAGTAGAAAGAAAGAAAATGGAACCAAAATATCAGATGTTCTTTGCATTTTATCATTTTCAGAGCTGCCGACCTTAAATAATTTTATGCTGATTTGAAATTTGAACTGCTCCAGCTCCACTAACTGATGTTCTCCAACATGATGTGCTATGTATGTTTATAGAGATGATTCTGCTTGTTGCCAGCACCCATAGCATTAAAACACTCCAGAGGGCCTCTTTGCATGTACAAGTAGGAAATTGAAAATCATAACCCCCATGATGTCCATGGAAGAATTAATGTATATCATGGAATCGACCATGGCATCCCCAAGGCATAATTAACACATTTCATCTGACAACATATAATTCACATTCCAATTGACATGGGATTAACAAAACTGGCCAGCTTGAATCTTCCATATCCCAATTACTCAGTCCTATTGAATTAGTGCAATCTGTAAGTAGGATGTTTCCTCTGGATATTAGCTGTAAGCATCTTTCCCAAGCAACCACTTGAACTCCTGCATTACTACAAGTTATGAATTACTGAAATCTCAAAACTTTATATTTTGATAGACACAACAAAATGCTTAACACTAGCAGGACCATAGATTTGAACCTCAAAAACTCAGTCAGTGATTGGGCTATGGTTGCAAGGTACAGGCAAATGCAACATAAACTATTTTTCAGCCAACTTTCTCTATACATATTTGACTAATTAGCCAATAAAATAGAAGCATATTTACTTTAATGTGAAATGGAAGACGGGGTTTCTATCAAAAGATAGGGAAAGCAACAACCAAACATCCAGAATTTCGAAAGTCTTCAAGGTGAAAAATTTGAGATTTATATTAGAAGTGCAAATGCAGGGTGTAAATTTAGAAATCTAAAGTTTCAGTAGCCATCATGTCATTTTTGAACCATATCCCAATAGAAAGTAGGCAAACTGATTTTGAAGCATGATTAATGTTGACCGGAATATATTGCTTGGATATTCTCTCTCCAAGCTTCAAATGTTCCCCTACATGGAGTAACTAATTTGGAAAGAAATTGAGATTTCATTAACTATCTTGGGATAATTTAATGTACATGCTTTGCAGGTACAAAGAATAAGCAATAAATAACTTTAACAAAATAAAAAATCAGGCACCAGGCATCACTGAAACCATACATAATTGTTAAATGTATTTTCAGCTTTGGGAGGAGCGACAGAACTAATGTATTATGACAATCAGTATGAAAAGTAGTGTTTGCCATATCTTTCCAAACTACCCGATTTAGGGTGTATTGTGCCTTGCCGGGTCGGAACAGTACAAAAATATTATTTAGGTTGGTGAAGGCCCACACCAACTCGTATATACCGAGGCATACCGAGGTGAATTGGGGTATGTACTGACCCATACCATCCAATTTTAGCTAGTATCATGATAAAAAATGAGAATAATGGTTCGAGACCTATCTTGATATGGAGTGTGTACCAAACCATACTGACTCATACCATACCAAACAGTTAACATGCCAAAACGATACCCAATATAGAGAATATGGACCTTGCAGAAAAGCAAACATAAAGTCAATAAGCAGAAAAAAATAATTTGTAAACCAGACTAAGGTAACATTACAATAGGACCACTATTATAGCCAAATTGAAAATCCACGGCTTCTAATGAACCAAGCTATTTAATGTGTTTGTTTTATTATTAAAAATTGTTCTTGGTGTTCTGTTAGCATGGTAATGCCAAACCTATTGCTGTTTTTGTTCTTTAAACTAAGATTGAAGAAAAACTTTTTATTTTGTAATACCAAACCTGTCACTCTATTTGACTTTTAATCATCTTTCCATTGCTTGCTGACTGGTTATTTTCTTTGGCATATGAGATTTTTAGAGGATGCTAAACAAATAACTTGAGATTGAAGAAAAACTTGTTATTTTGTAATGCCAAACTTGTTATTGAATGTCTTCATTAACTCAGAGGTTAAAACTTATCTCACCCCAAATCCGGGACATAATACGACAATGCTATTAAGAGGTACCATCCTCGATAACATGGAGCCTATCAATCATAATCAGCAAAAATCCATCATAATTAAAATATAAATAAAGATTCAATTTCATTATTTCTCAAATAATTAAATCAATATTGGTCTAGAGCATTTAAATTCAAAACTAAAAATCAGACCCATGTCTCAAAATCATCAATAAATAATTATAAGTTTATGATTATCTAATAAACTAAGTTCAGCTACCAAAATTTTCAAGCTTGCTACACAGATCGCCAAGCCTAGATCCTTTATCGATCCTAACTTTATTCCTCTATAAAAGAAAAAGTAAAAAGGATATGAGCTATACTAGCTCAATGAGTAAAATCTACACTTTCTTATCGGATCAGGCATAAATTTTTTTATGATAATAAAATATTAAAAAATAATAGATAATATAAAATAAAGTATTTCATAGATCATAAAATAAAGCAAGTTATAAAAATAATTATGCATGCATAAATCATGAAATTTCGTAAACATGATTTGTAAATTATTCTTATTGTGTGCTCATGTCATGGTTCAAAATCTTGCTCATAGATATTCGTTCTATGGTCATCTTATACCCATGATAGAGCTGTAATTATATCATACCAACTACTATAATCTACTAGCAAGGGCTATATGCTGAGCTACTACAATCCACTGATGAGAGCCATATACCAAGCTATTGTAATCCACTAATGAGGGCCATGTGCTGAGCTACTATAATCCACTGGCGAGAGCTGTATGTCGAGCTACTATAATCTACTAGTGGGGCCGTATATAGCTATCTGAGAGTCTTTGAAATCTTCATATCTTTTTCTTAAAACATGCATATTCTTAGATAAAAAAATAAGAAATTCATGCTTCATAAATATATCATTTTTATAAAATATATTCATGAAATTAATGATCATAATAAAATATGCTTTTTCATATCTCATATATTGATCCTTATTTTATAAAAAATATAATTTCATCAACAATAATTCAGTTGCATGAAAAGTATAATAATTTAAAAATAAATAAGGAGCATAAGATCCACTTATCTCGATCATTCTAGATATTCAGACTTTGTTAGAAGAATCAGATAATTATAATTTAAATATTAATTTATAATTAATTTTTATTTATTAAATTTAATAAAATTAAATAATAATAAAAGAGATGATTGATCATATGATCAATCTGATAAATCATTCGGACACCAAATCGATTCAAGATTATCTTGCTGGAATCCACATAGGTTCCTAAAAGAGGAAGACATGACTCGATACTAAAGTTCTTAGAGAGAGAAAGTAGGTAAGGAGAGAGAAAATAGAGAGAGAATCTTTTTATCATTCAAAAGAGACAATCATAATCAGGGTCATCAGAAATTATGTCAGGATGATTCAATAGGGATTGCTCATGATTAATGCTATGAATTTATAACAAGGACCAGACTGGGATCCAACCTACTACATGAATTTTAAAGTAGTGGTCGGTCATCTTATTTTCATCTCAGGTTCATCCTGGAGCCCGTGGTGTAGTTAGAGAGAGCCCTAAAGAGAGGAGAGAGAAGAGAGAAAAACTTTTCTCTTTCTTCTTTTCTTTTTTTTTTCTCTTTTTTCTTTCTTTTCTTTTCTTTTCTTCTTCTTCTTTCTTTTCTTTTCTTTTCTTTTCTTTTGTTCTTCTTTCTTTTCTTTTCTTTTTTTCTCTTCTTTTTTTCTTTTTTTTCTTTCCTTGGCCAAAATAGAGGAGGGACGTTGGGATGGTGGTTCTTGGCTAGAAGACCGACGGTAGGCCACAGCAGCAGATGGTCGATAACATTGAAGCGAGGGATGGCCAGTGGTAGGATCGGCCGGCGAGAAATCAAAGAAGAAAAGTGGAAAATAGGGGAAAAATGTTCTTTATGAAAATTTGATGGGATTTCAATAAATCCGACTGTCGATGGGGTTGCCTAAGATCATGAGGAGCAGGGTAAGAGAGATGGGAGGTGAGGCCGCGCCCACACCTTGGTTCCGATGAGCCCTCAACTTCGATTTTCGATCATTATGGGTCTTGGAAGATCATGAAAAATAGTGGATTTCGTTTTCATGATTTTCCAACGAACTTAACAACCGATGTATTGGAAATTATATCTTCAAGCCAATCATCAGTTTATTGACGATTGTACTATTTTATAATTATAAATAATTTATTATTAAATAAAATAATTTTTTTGATATTTTCATCATAAAGTCTACATCTTCTAATAAACTTTTTTGTTGTGATGAAGTCCTTAAGACTATTTAGTTTTGATAAAGAGAGGCCATATAGGTTAATTCTTAAATTGTTTATCAAGTAATCCTAAAACTATTTATGATCAAATAATACATTGTTTATTAGGACGATAATGTTTATCGTGTATAGGTCGTTGTATGCCATATAGATTGATTATCCTCTTAACCAAAGAATGTGGAGACATTGGTATGGCATATAGGTGAGATATAAGGATACATCGTCACTGAACGTGACCAACTCCAAAGCATTCTATTATCGAGAATTGCTCTGATAGAATATGGGTATAAGTATCTCTTAAATCAGAGATCATCATGGTGACTTACAAGCAACTCACTATGCTTTGATGCCAGACTATCTGAATTTTTGATTCAGTTAAGAATGATTTCTGGGCACAATCAAGTACTTATGAAGTCGGTGAGTGATCAAGATGAGATTGACCATTTCAAGAGTTTGGAGAAAATGAATTGCTGTATTTCAATTTAGCAAAACTTTAGTCAAGGTAATTCATGAGATAGATTTGATATTTTGAAATACAATATGGATGACCTAATCAAAATTTATAGTTAAGCTCTGAATCATTCTATGAGCATTTAGATCAAGAAGATAAATTATATGAATACCATATCCACATGGATTCAAAATCATTGCTAGATGGTTACTTTGATTGGTACAAAAATTTATTTCTATTCTATCGACTTAAGTTCGAACCTATGGGATCACACGCATAAGAAATTTTAATCTGATCGGATGGTTGATTAATGATTTAGAATCGTTGTAAGGTCAAATAATCAATACGATTGATGTTTGACCTAGTGCAAGTGTTGCAGGAGAATTGATTAGCAATTAAATTTTTAATTAGCTTAATTTGATTAATCCAGAAGATTAAGATTAAGTCTAATTGAATATGATTTAATTATATTTGATTTAAGCTTGATTGAATTAAGTTTAATTAATTTATTAGATAAGTCAATTACATAGGAGAACAAGTGCCTATTCAATTAGTACTTGTATGCAGCCAATTTTTAATTTAATTATAAATTAAATTAAATTTAAATTTAATTTAATTTAATTTAATTAGATTCTTAATTAGGTTAAGATCATCTCTAATTGTGATGTAAATAAGTTTGAGATGAACCTATTTTGAGAATAAAATATTTAAAAAGTAATATTTAAAAAAAAAATCCTAGTTCGAGCAGAACCAGGAGTACGTAGGAGAAGAAAACAGCATCCGCTCACTCACCCACACGCTCTCTCTCTCTCTCTCTCTCTCTCTGTATATATATATATATATATATATGAGCGAAACCTTTCTTCTCCCCTTTATTCTCTTGCGATTCTCCTCCGAGTTCTTTCGGTTACCTTTGTCTCTTGCATCATCTTCCTCTTCTTCATCGGTTCTTCCACCACGCATGCAAGAAACCAGAAGGAAGATGAAGTCCAAAGGCAAGAAGGTCGACGAGATCCATCGTCCGCGCATGATTCCTCGCTGGGTGATGGAATTGGCAGAGCAGGAGAAGGGCACCGACCCGTGCTTCATCATGGCCAAGAAGCTCACCGAGAGCGATCTCAACCCCTGGCAGAACCGTCTCATCATCCACGCCGGCTTCGTGAACGCCCATCTCATCCCTTTCCTCTCCGACGAGGAGAAGGCCGCCGCCAGCCTTCTCGACGACGATGGGAGGAAGCGGATGAAGCCGAGCAGCGGAGCCGGATGTTCCAAGAAGATGAAGCTGGCCGGCGGTGGAGTCGAGGCCGGGGCCGCTGAAGAGAAGGAGAAGATCATCAAGAAGAAGAAGGAGGTGGGAAGGATGCACGGAGGGCTGCGGGTGCCGGTGTACGTGGGAGCCAACAAGTGGAAGGCGTTCGTGGTGCTGACTCATTCGGACTCCTCCAACTGCACCGTCCTCAAAGGTGGCGAGTACTCGAGGTATCTTGCCCGCTGGAGCGGCATCAAGAAGGGCGAAGAGGTGGAGTTGTGGCGATTTCGTCAAGGCGAGAGCGGGAGACCCTGCTTCGCGCTCCACAGGAAGGGGGATGCGGAGGGTAATTTAGTGGGGTTCCATAGATTTAAGTGGTTCCAACCAGTGGTTTTTGTCTCTACCGTCATCATCGTCGTGTCTTCAATTAAGATCTTATTCCTATAATTATTCAATTTATTCATTTTTCTTGATGATAAAGGGTCGGATGCTGTGCCCTTTACATTTTCTTTGTACTGGCTTTTCTCCATTCTTTTTGTTTGTGCTTCGGGGAGGGGTTCTTTGATATATAGGTTTCTATCAGAGCTTCATCGGTGAAGAAAGAAATTGTCTGGAGATGATTGATTGGAACATTGTACCTACAATATTGATCTGGTGAATATATAGAAAATCTCCGCTAGCTCATCTCTTGGTTTTCCTAAAACTAAAAATCAAGCACTAATTGGGACGATGATGCATTCGGTAGAATTATAGATGGCAAGATTAGATCCACCAGCACCTGATTGGACATATGAAGAAAGAGTCCCAAGGTCTTTATTTTAATCATGTCCCAAGGGTTCTATCTCGTACACGCACCTGTTGCTTTAGATTTTTTATTATTATTATTATTTTACAAGATCGGAATACGTTCTATTTTGAGTTTGAAGGTGGAAAAATGATCCATTATATGCGATTGATAAGAGTAATCACTATACGTTTCGTTTGAACTTGTAATCAGCTTGATTCTTTTTCCAATTTAATTTTAGAAGAATGTGGATTTTGAAATATAATCTCGTGCTTATAGCTGTCACTGCCAACATACTAGCTTAAATGATAGTTTCGAAGTAATTTCTCTTGTGAATAAATTCATGAAAATGATGTTTTCATGTTTGAGGATGATTTTTTTGATTTTTTTCCCCATAAATGTTGTGCTTTGTGAATAGATATGGTCATATTTGCTGTTACCACTAATAAAGGAGCTTTTGTTTTGCACAAAGCTAAATGCATTTTCAGCTACATCATTGTGTTTGGGCAATAGATTTTTGAGCTATAATAGCATGTTATGAATTATTAGTTATAGTGCCAGCATTGCCAACAACTATCTCATGCGAATTTGATATTGATATAACAAGTTGCATTTTATGAGCTATTCAAAGTATTTGTTTGTCGGAAATCATAGACTCAAGGTTGGCTT
>QRFJ01001796.1:232245-327399 GCA_006176705.1 Cocos nucifera
GAGGATGGTGATTGATCCGGAAGGTTGGTGTACAATCGCTTCTTTATAGTAGATGAGTCTTGAGTTCTACGGTGTAGAGACACCGGAGCGAGAGTACAGATACTCGTTAGAGAACGAGGGCACTGAGCGTGACCACCTCGAGTAGTCATAAGGAAGTCTACCTTCTCGTCGATGACTGGCTCGAAGCTGCAGTGGTGTGTCTGGTTCTTTGACCTGAGGTGCATCGACAGTTTCACCTTGAGGGTGTTATAGTTTGACTACACCATAACTCGATCTCCTAGCCATTCGGAATCCTGAGGTGTATGTTGGCTATAGCATGTTCATTGTAGGAATTGGATTGCACCAAGAGGGAATCTATCTACCTCGGTAGATGAGGAGCAGCCCTATGATGATCATGAGAATCAAGTCCATAAGCCCATGGCCATGGCTAGAGTGAAATAATAGAAAGAGTTTCTATTAAGGTTTTCACATCGGACTTGAATCGAATGATTAAATCATATGATAGAAATTAGGGTTTGACGAGATCACCTTAACCCTAATCTGATCGGGGCTCAAGATAGAAGAACTTAATCACACAAGGTAAGCTACACCGAGAGGTTCATTTTCAGTTTTGATGGGTTGCCACCATATGCTGCTAGGTGTCACTGGTGGATTTTGGGAGCAATTAGAATGATTTAGATGATCGATCATTCTGGTTGTCTGAATCAGAAGAGTTTTGATCCATCGGAAGGTATTTTGATGATGTCGATGATAAAGATCATGACATATCCCATTACCATACAGAACTGAACCTAACTGGATCACACAAACAAGGGTTAGGATCTGGATATCATCAATTGGACTAACTCAGTTCAATTGATTTAAATTAGATTCGATTAGGTTCAAGGAAATCGTACTAGCACACGATTGAGCCTAATATTCTCCTTCTATTATCATTAAAAGTTGTCTCGACTAAGCCAAATATGTTTGTGCTCACTCAGGTACCTTTACCTGGTCTGACTGAAGCTTGTCCAGGTCAGAAAAGGGTTGTCTTAATTTATAAGATAAATTAGAGACAATACCTGCCATTTTCCATCACCTGCCAATTCTTATCTTTTGACTTTGGTCAAACGTTGACCTTTGACACTTAGACATCTGCCCATGTGTCATGCACCCATAGGAGAGTAGATAGGGGCTTGTCCCCTTGCTAGAAAATGGAAAGAAGGGGGCGCATGCGCCCAATGATAGGGACGCCTGGAGTTCCATACAGATAGGACTACAGGTTGCTTCTTGGAATCGACTTAGGAGGCGCCAAGGGACTCTGCTTTGACCAGTCTTGGCGCCACCTAAGGATGATTTGAGGGGGCTCTCATCTGATTGGATCATGTGATGTCATCCCACCAATCAAATTTAGATATGATTGCACAAAATGACGTGATTGGCCAAGATGATGTGGCATTGCATGGCGCAGCAGGGTCTATATAAACCCTATCTGCGCCTAGCTTTCAAGAGAATCAACCCATAGCCCACGTCACAAGGCTGCCCCTCTTCCTCCTCCATGCCATCTTCTGGTCCTCTCTCTCCTCTTCATGCCCAAGGAGGTTTGGGCTCCAGTTTGGTGCGATCCAGGCAAGAGAAAGGTGACGAGAAAGGAAGAAGGCAACACTACTGCAAGAGACGATTCCAGATCTTCCGGAGTTTTGAAGATCCTCCAAAGTAGATCTAGATCTGATATTTGGAGAGGTGATAAAGAAGGAGAAGATCTCCAGATCCAGCTTGAGTGGATACCGGTAGAGACCAGGCACTTGCATGGCTAGATCCAGAACCTCAGGCAATCAGCAGGATCATCATAGGGTAATCTGATTACCCAACAAAAGGTACAAATTAAATCAGATTTAATTTTTTTTTATTTTATTTTATTATATCTATAAAATCAGATCTGAAATATCTCAGATCTGATATGGATTCAAAATAGAAATTTTTGAAATATCTCTCTTCATCCAATCAGATCTGAACGAACCTGACCCTGAAAATCTGAATTTTTCCTTCAGCGCATACGTTGCTCCTTCCAGAACCTTAGGAATCAACAGGATCATCGTAGGATAATTAGATTACCAAATCAGGTACTTGAAATTAAATCTGATTTAATTTTATATTTAACTTTTAATATCAGATCTCTATGATCAATTCCGAGAAGTCTCAGATCTGATTAAAATTTTAGAAAAAAAATTTTGAAATATTCCTTCATATCCAATCTGATCTGAACGATCCTGTGCCGGGAAAATAGGTTTTTCCTTCAGTTTATAATTGGTTCCGTTGTCTGACCTGGCCAAGTTAGTGGTGTCTAAGGAAAGCAATGAGGAGACCCCCACCTCTCTCCCACTTACCTGGCCGATTACATTAATTTAATTCTTGATTAGGGTGCTTAGTGTTATATTCACTACATTAAGGCCTTCCTTCATGCTAGTTCATTATTATGTCACAAACCATATTAGGTTTGTTGTGCAACCACAAGACTTATTATGGGAACTAATATAATATTGTTTTGGTGCATTGAAATGCTTACAGTATTTTGGGTATATTGCTTTGTTGTATAACCACAAGAGCAGTTATATTCTATTTTGACTGTATAGAAATGAAAGATCCTACTTAACTAAAACATTATAGTTTGTTATACTAACACAAGGCTATTAATGTTTTAGAGGCCAGGAATATATTGAGAATTACATTAGATGCAATTGGAAAGAGTTTCCTACCTTTGAACTTATAAAAGATTTATTGTGCAACCACAAGACCTTTTATAAGGACTTAGGATCTCAATCCCACTAAAAAAACCAATTAGGGTTTTTCGATTATCATAGTAGAGGGTTATGATTTTCGATAAAATAGTTGGAGACAATTAAATTAAAGTCCTAATTTAATTGTGTATGTCATCGTAAGTTGTTTGCTTATGTAATGTTCTTTATTATGTAGATTAAATAGCTTCTTCACTCTTACTACGTGGTATATTGGATTCAAATAAATTGATCAGTTCTAACTATGTGGATTGGCTGAGAAATTTAGAAATAGTACTCATTCAAGAGAAACTATCCTATATTCTTAATGCCCCTAACCCCGAGCTATTAGGGAAAGATGCCACAGAGGAAAAAAAGTTCACATACAAGATGTGACAAAATGATTCTCTTACTGTCAAGTGCATCATACTTGTCTCTATGAGTAATGAATTACGAAGGCAACATGATGGCATGGATACTCAATCCATATTGCTCAATTTAAAAGCTTTATTGAGAATAGAGTAGGACTGCTAGATATGAGATATCTAAGCAGTTATTTCGTGCTAGAATGGCAAAGGGTTCATCCATGCAAGACCATGTGTTGATGATAATTGACCTGATCACTCAATTCGGCCAATTAGGTTTTGTCATGGATGGAAAGTAAGTCAGGATCTAATCCTGCAATCACTCCTAAATCATTTTCTCAGTTTATCAAACTATCACATGAACAAATTGAATACTTCCTTGCCTGAGCTGTTAAATATGCTCAAAACAGCAGAGCCATATCAAAAAGGATAAGGCTCTTCTTCTTGTGGATGGGATCTCCAAGAAGAAGGCAGACCAAAAGGGTTCTAAGAGGAGGTTGAACCCTAAAGATGGCATAAATAAGAAGGGGAAGAAGGCCTCCAGATAGATGACCTGCTTTCATTGCGGCAAGGCAGGTCATTGGAAGAGAAATTGCCAGACTTACCTTGCAACTGTGAAGACTAATGCAAATAATGCACCAAAAGATATGTATAAGATACATACAATATTGTCATTGAATTCTTCCATTTCAAACTCTTGGGTATTGGATACCGGCTGTGGTTTTCATATCTGCAAAACTTTGTAGGGATTGCAGAAAATTAGGAGTTTGAAGAAGGGTGACTTCGAGCTCTACGGTACTGGAGGAGAGTCTATCCAAGCGAAAGCTGTAGAGATAAATATATTAAAGTTACCCTCTAGGAAGATCTTAGAGCTGACAAATTGTTATTATATGCCTAAGATCATTAGAAATATTATATCTATACCCTTGTTATTAAAACAAGATTATAATTTTGATGTAACGAGCAATGGTTGCTCGATCAAATATTTTAATGAAATAATATGCTTTGGCATTTTTAACAATGGTCTATTGACTCTATGTATGGATGACAATATATTTCATATTGATGAAAATAGAAAGTGTAAGAGAGAAGAAATAAATAATTCTTTACTTTGACATTATCGACTTGGTCATATTAATGAGACCAGGATTAACAAGTTATATAAAGGAAAGTTCTTTGATCCTTATGATTATGAGCCATTAGGAATGTGTGAATCATGTCTCATGGCTAAAATGACAAAGACTCCATTTAGTGGACATGGAGAAGGAACAAGTGAGTTATTAGAACTTGTACATACAGATGCATATGGTCCTATGACAACTCAAGCCAGAAAAAGATACTCTTATTTTTATAACATTCACCGATGATTTATCTAGGTTTGGATATGTGTATCTTATGAAACACAAATCCAAAGCCTTTGATAACTTCCAAGAATATCAAAGTATAATCGAGAAACAAACTGGAAAGAATATAAAAATTTTTCGATCTGATCGAGGAGAATACTTATCCAGTGAGTTTCTAGATTATCTTAAAGTAAAGAAAATTCTCTCTGAATGGACCCCTCCTTATACACCACAGTTAAATAATATAGCTGAAAGGAAGAATCGTACCTTATTGGATATGGTACGATCCATGATGTACTTCACAGTTACCATTTCTTTCTAAGGACATGCCCTAGAGACCGCAGTGTATATCTTGAATAGAGTACCTTCTAAGTCTGTATCTAGCACTCCATATGAGATATGGAGAGGTAAGAAACTTAATCTTAGGTATCTTAAGATATGGGATTATCCGGCATATGTCAAAAAAAATTTTGGAGATAAACTAAAAGCTAAAGCAGATAGATGCCTATTTATAGGATATCCTAGAGATAGTATGAGATATTTATTCTACCACCCTACTAAACAAAAGGTATTTATAAGTAGGCATGCCACTTTCATGGAGAAAGAGTTTGTCCTAGAAAGAGGTAGTGGGAGAAACATTGAACTTAGTGAAGTTCAAGAAAAACAAATCGATGTTTCTCAACTAAATAAACACATAAATAGGGAAGAACCAAAATACACAACTCCTATCCATAAGTTTGATAGAGTGTGACATGCACCTATGAGGTATGGGCTCATTATTGAGAATAATGAAGCCCAAATCATTGAGAATGATGAACCTCTGATCTATACGGAAGCAATCATGAGTAGGGACTCAAACAAATGGCTGGCTGCCATGCAATCCGAAATAGACTCCATGTATGCCAACAAAGTATGGACTTCGGTGGATACACCGGAGGGTGTGAACCCTATTAGGTGCAAATGGGTCTATAAGAAAAAGATTGGAACGGATGGCCAAGTTGAAACCTATAAGACCATATTGGTGGCTAAGGATTTTAGGCAAAATTAGGATATAGATTGTGATAAAACATTCTTACCTGTTGCCATGCTCAAATCTATTCGAATTATGCTTGCCATAACAGCATACTATAATTATAAAATATGGCAAATGGATGTGAAAATCGCCTTCCTTAATGGTTTCCTTAAGGAAGAAGTCTATATGTCACAGCTAGAGGGATTTGTCTCAAGTGAGAGACCAAATCAGATATGCAAGCTTAAGAGATCCATTTATAGGTTAAAGCAATCTTCAAGAAGTTGGAACATCCGCTTTGATGTTACAGTCAAAGAGTCTGGCTTCATCAAGAATGTGGATGAACCGTATGTGTACAAGAAGACTAGTAGGAGTCCATAGTTTTCTTGATTCTATATGTAGATGACATACTCCTCATTAGGAATGATATCCCAATGTTACAATCGGTCAAGTTATGGCTATCAAATAAGTTTTTCATGAAAAACTTGGGAGAAGCATCCTGCATACTTGGTATAAAGATCTATAGAGATAGATCTAAGAGGATGCTAGGCTTGTCCCAGTCTATGTACATTGACATAATACTGAAAAGGTTCAATATGGATGGGAGTAAAAGAGGTTACTTATCCATAAGTCAAGGCATACATCTCTCTAAAATGATGTCTCCAAAGACACCTGAAGAGAGAAATAGAATGAGTTCTATTCCTTATGCTTCGGTCGTAGGATCAATAATATATGCCATGTTATGTACTAGGCCTGATGTTGCTTATGCTTTAGGCATAGCTAGTAAATTTCAGACTGATCCAGGAGAGGATCATTGAAAAGCGATAAAAAATATTCTTAAGTACTTGAGAAGGACTAAGAATATTTTTCTGGTATATGGTAGATCTGATCTTAAATTAGAAGGATATTCTGACTCTAGTTTTCAATCAAACCCAGATGATAGCAAATCCATTTCAGGGTACATCTTTACTTTGAATGATGGAGCAGTGAGTTGGAAGAGTACCAAGCAGCCAACTATAACTGACTCAACCACTAAGGCAAAGTACACAGCTGCAATTGAAGCCACCAAGGAAGCTGTCTGGATGAAGAAGTTCATCACTGAATTGGATGTTGTTTTTGAGATTGAGAACCTAGTACCACTTTATTATGATAATACTAGAGCAGTTGCTCAAGCAAAGAAACCAAGGTCTCATCATAAATTCAAGCATATTCTGAGATGCTTCCATCTCGTTCGTGAAATAATCGAGAGACAAGATATTGACATTGAACGAGTAGATACAAAGAACAACATAGCAGACCCATTCACTAAGGCTCTACCATAGCAGCAGTTCGATTGCCACTTCGATTGTATGAGGTTAAAATTTAAAGGCGATTGGCTTTAGTGCAAGTGGGAAATTAACAGGAATATGTCCTACAAGCCAATCGAAATATGTATTTTGATGGGTTATTTTTTTGTCTTCCAAACTCATGTAATGATATTTTGAATCAATAAAGGCACTTATTTCATCATATGCTGCATCTTAATTATTTATTTTTAAGATTATGATGAACCCCATAAATTAGGGCTATGGTTGTACGGTTATGATGAGATCATACCAATGAAACCTAAAATCTTAAAACCCTAATTTTAAATATTCCTGATCGATGGAACATTGAGTAGGGGGATCAATATTTTCGGTAAGACTGGCACATCTTATGTATGCTCGATGGAGAGGGTGATTGATCTCACAATCACTTATGTATAACACTAATATAAGGATGTAGGTGCTCATTAGAGAATGAGTTCACTGAACTGATCCGATTTGAGAAAATCTAATGAAGTCTTATCTACGTGTCAATGGATGGTTCTCATAGTGGGAGTTGTACATGTAATCCTTTGATCTGAGACTACCATAGAACCTTATATGCATGAATTCATATTTTGGTTCATACTCATTCATGACTCGGTCATGTACGGAATGTTCTGGATATGGTGGATTGCATATGGAGATTGTGAGTAGGTCAATATGGAATCGATCACTCCTAGTAAGAGGAGATCGCATCCTACTTGCTTCAATCAAATGATAATTTAGGAAGACTTTGATCAAAGCATGATGAAAATTAAAAATAGTTGCTAATGTTTCATTAATCGAATTATCATTATAAGATTGAGAGAAATATGAATATGATAATGGGTTTGACATGTTTCATATCCAAAGTCATATTCAGGATGCAAAGTGATTGTAAGATCCTGTTGCATTATAACTTTCCACTGAAGGATATTTTTAGTATTTCCACCAAAATTTCATATCTTCCGGATAGACATGATACGTTGCTAGACGTCAATCTTATCTTGTGAGTTCGATTGAATTAAAGAGTAATTTGATCATTAATTAGAAAGTGTTCTAATTGATCAAATTGGGTCAGCTCAATTTGATCTAAATCTGTTTGGTTGAGTTCTAACCAAGTTAGATCAAATTGCATCCAGACCCATTGCGGGCTAGATATGGAACCCAATGGGTCACACATAAAGAGAATTTATCAAGGGTCTAATTGGATTAGATCAAGTTTGCAGGTTAAACATGCTAGCACATGTTGCAAATCCTAGCACTTAGATTCGAATCGGATTCGAATCGGGTTCCAATTTGGGCTAATTAGATCCAATTTAGGTCAAATCAAATTTGGTCCTCAATTGGGTTGACCCATGGCTGGTTGAGCCTTGGGATAAGGAGCCACTTTTCTAAATCCCACACACCAGAGAGTCTCTCTCTTGGCGCGTGGGGATTGCTTTGTGCGCTTAGTCCCTAGTGCATGGGAGAGGTTAGTGCCACATTCTTTCACTCTTATCCATTTTTTTTTACATAACTTATGTTACATAATTTCATATCTGATAGGAGGCATAGAAGACTCCTTCTGCAGGTGAAAGTCCTCCGTAGAAAATTTGGAATTTGGATAAGGGAGGAGTCCTTGCCGCCCCAACCATCTTGGCGCCCCTTGGACCAAGTCAAAGGCCCTTTGGCCTTGACTTTTCTACGCCTTATCTCCACGCCCCCTAGTGTTTGGCACACCAATTAAAGGCCATTGGATGGCCTCTATATCCGATCTCATCCCTTGATTAATGGCGCTTATGTGAAGTTTTGCGACTCTTCATAAAAACTACGTAGAATTAGTCCGAAAAGTCCTACTATAAGGCACCTCTTTGAATTAATTCTACGTACTCCATGTGGCTTTATTTTCTGATGGGGCGTGAGATCCTTGAGTGGGCGTGAGATGAGGATATGGTAAGATGTGAGAAATTAGAGGCGCCCCTACGTACATTATAAGGACGCACTCCAAGAGTCCAAGGCATCGAAAACTCTTCCTTCTTTCTTACATACTCTCCCTAATTGTCCAATTTCTCTCTTCCTTCCCTTGTTAAGACAAAGTCCTATTAAAGGACAAGAGGTCAGCTTTAGGACAAGTGCTTAAGAAGAGAGTAAAGGAAGACAAGGAGAATAGAAAGTAAGGAAAGGGCAGGCCAGGAGGGTGATAGCAAAGACTAAGGAAGGTTCTATCCAAATAAATTAAAGTTCTTATTATAAGAATTTTAATTAAAATAATCAGATGTGCTAGTGGCTTAATCGAGTCCCTGTGTGGATTAACGTTGGAGGGTGAACACGTGAGCACCTAGTGGAATCTCTAACGGACTGCCGTCGGCGATCAGGGTCAAATTAAGGTTTAGCAATCAGAGGTATGTTCCGATAACCTAATTTATGTTATAAATGCATATTATATGATTTAAATTCTAATAAGATGGTCCTAGGGTTCGGGTTTGGTTTTATGATTTCATATAATTTGCTTTGAAATCCATGCTTCCGCCATGTACACCAAACCCTATGGCTAGAATAAGGAGTGCAAACTAGGAAAGGAAGCTTAGAGAGGGCATTAGAGCAGATGCCATGCACAGGAAGGAACTTAATAAGAATTTATTTTCTAATGATCAGTAAAATAAAGGAGAGAAACAAGCCTATCAGGTTTCTAAGCAGCCCTATTTTAGGAGTCAGAGAAAAGAAGGAGAAGCTTCTAATCATAGGCATTCATCCCAAATGAATTTGCTTTTGTTCATAGGTACTTAAAGAAGAATGAAGAAAGAGAAGCCAGCAACTTTGGGAGCCCATTAGCAGTCGGTTTATCAAATCACATTAATAGAAAAATCATAGAAACTGCATATACATACCTCACATTAGTGATAATTAGTGCACTTGTAGCATACCAATGGTTATACAAGTCCAATCAGATCATAAGGTGCATATATTTATTTAAGATTTTCTTTGTTTCTTCATCTTGCTTATCGTATATTAACTGTGATATCAATCCTATTGAAGTGCCACATAGAGATTAAAACATTTAAGTATGTTTATATGCACATGTTAACAGTGACCATCACATAGGGAATTAAACATAACCATTTTGTTTTCATGTGTGCACCCAAAAAAAAATTCCAACATATGAAGAGTATATGACCCTGCAATTTAGCCTACAGCATCTGACATTTGAACAGTACTCCATAAGAAGATTTTTTTTTTTTTTAAATATTGAAAGGATTTGATGCTTAGACAAACCCGAGCCAATGTAACATATAATATATCATGTCTCCTAGATCAAAATATTTTTACCTGAATGAAACTCTTGTCTTTAGCCCCAGAGACAAGAGAAAAACTATCATAGTCAGTTGCAATCACGTCATAGGGCTCCTTAGGTATAAATGGTAGTGTGGGGAAACGAAGGTAGCATTTTTCCTTGATCATCTTTTGCTTCTCCAAATCAGTTTCAGCCTTTTCCGTATCCTCCTCTGAGATGCATTGAACCTTTCCCCTTATTCCAGTAATATAACCGTCAGGGCCACCATGGACACAGAATGTATCCACTTGGATAGACAGCGTCTGAGCATCAAACATGTATATGCCCTGCAAATTTAGTGAACCCCAGGTTTAGTTGAAAAATTATAATAATTGCATAATGGAATCATATCATGGCATGTGTTCACCTGTGTGCAGTGGCAGTCCTCCTGTCCTTGGCCAGCAAATCCACGCTTAAGTGAGGCTACTTCAAACCATCTTCCAGAATACCTAACTGGATCGAAATTCTTAGCTGTCATGCCCCTCATCATTAACATCCCATTTCCTTCATCTGACATGCTATCAGATTTTAACATCAAATCATTATTTGTGGCCATTGCAATCTGGCACAAACTTTGGCGATGGATGGATTCTGCAGCAATTGCCTGATCAGCAGAAACAGGTATATGACATCATAATATATTTTTTGTCTTAGAAATTGTATTTTCTGACCCCCTGCATCTACTACGTCTAGTTGTTCACAGTGAACATCTACTATTCTGGTTGCCAAGATACTATTATTTGCAATGATTCCTTATATTGAATTCCTCCTCTGATGCACTAGTTTTATACAAATTTACACATGAAAATTTGTATCTGAATCAGTTGTAGCTCTGATAACAATTCTGGTCTATGTATATGAGATAAGGCTTCATCATGAAGGTTACATTAGGTTTGACAAATGATAATGACCATACAATATCCAATTTCATTATGATTTATTCCTACCACTGCATGGCAAATTGAACATGTTAAATTGATAAAAAATGGTATTAGAAATGAAAAAGATTACATTTGTACCTGGTTTTGTGTAGAGAGGAACATAACTGAAGCAGCAAAACAGGATACAAGTTGTCTAGAAATAACTTCTTTGTTGGATGTGTTCTCGCTCAGACACCATGTTTGAAACTTTTCCCCTGGAAACGAGAATCTCCTATGGCGGAGAAGAAAGGAAAAAAAATAACAATAAAATTAGGAACAAACAAATAAATTGAGATGATAATGGCAATGAGATTACAGATCATAAGATAAATTTGACAACGGAAAACAACAAATAAGGTATATCATGTAGGTAGGACAGCATGATGTAACTTTTAATCTGCAGAAAAAGATATGCGAAACAAAAGATATCAGCTAAGAAGAATTAAGCAAGTAACCAAAATTAATGGTGATGTTTTGGGTAATGAATATGCACCAAGGGTAAGGCAAACAAAGATATTGGAGGAAAGGCTCGAAGGGACTTAGAAGTGAATATGCTATTCAAAGTTGGCATTGAAGGTGACAATGTATAAGGAAAAAAAACAAGCCAAGAATTTATCAATGGAGGAGCAATAGTAGTGGTGCAGAGTGAAGGCAAGAGCATTTGTTGAGGGAAGAGGATCAGGAAGGGTGGTAGAAATAAACAGGAGAGGAACAACAGGGTGATCAACACCAAGTGAGAAGAAGTGACAATAGAGAAATGTTTAACAAAAGTCAGACAGCCCGTGCCAACAACAAAGTTAAGGCATTTGGAGGTAATGTCTAAGAAATTTAATAACATAGGAACAAGCATCATAGGCATAAAATATGAATGGTAAAACAGAGTACAATGATGAGAGGATGGGAGGAAGGGAAAAAAGAAAAAGAAGGGTATGAGGAAGGTGAAGAAGGGATATAAGAGTGTTGGTACTTTTAGGATCCAGTAGGGCAACGAGTCTTTAATTCCCTTTATGTCCCAAAAAAGCTCAGATCAGGAAAATCGTTTTTCTTTTATCCAGAGCAAGGTTTGAAAAGTCAGTCTCAATTTGGGCTTTTGACCATGCATGTGGGGTTTAAGTTTCAGTAGTTCAGCAACTTCAAAGTTTTATTCCAAGTTTTGACATCTCAGTGAAAAATAAGAAAAAATTCAAAACTTAAAAATAGACGAAAACAAAGAAGTCAAGAAAAGTTATTACACAATATTTTAGGCTCTAGCACAATATTTTAGAGTAGTTTGTGTTGTATGTGTGTGAAAAATAAGAAAAAATTTAAAACTTAAAAATAGACAAAAACAAAGAAGTCAAGAAAAGTTATTACACAATATTTTAGGCTTGAGCACAATATTTTAGAGTAGTTTGTGTTGTGTGTGTGAAAAATAAGAAAAAATTTAAAACTTAAAAATAGATGGAAACAAAGAAGTCAAGAAAAGTTATTACACAATATTTTAGGCTTTAGCATAATATTTTAGAGTAGTTTGCGTTTTGTGTGTGTGTGTGTGTGTGTGTGTGGTTTCAACAATTTTAGGCTGAATATTGGATGTAAGAGATTTATTAGTAAATTGATTGTAAACACATGCACATATATATTATTTCCATTTTGAATTATTCAAAGATTTAGTTCAATGTCTGAGGAGATCAAGAGGTATTTATGAAATGTTATATAAGATATATAAAAAGGGTTACTTCTATGAAATATATTGTATTTATTTGTTTATAGTAATCTTTGTAAAGTATTGTGATAACTGTCATTTCAGAGGCCTTGGCCCATCGATGGTTATGTTTATCAATTTATGCCCTCTTTTAATTTGAGTAAAAGAAAGAAGAATCATTGAAATTTAATTAGATAGCGTATGTTCTCATATATCTTAAAAAAAATTACTTCCGTATGATAGAAAACAATACTGTTGAGCGCTTGCTTGAATGGCTTCACCATCTGCTACTTTAGTAAGGGGGCAGGGGGTTTGATTTCAGTGGTGTCAGCCATCAAGGGGTGGGGTGGATATAGGATAAAAGATGAGGATTAGCCCCTCCTAATCTGAAAAATGAAAAACAATCCAAAACAATTAAACAAATCTAAAAGAGAAAACATTTATGGCTAATTTCAGCAGGAACCGACGGAAACCATTGAAACAAGAACAAAACTGGTCAATTTTGACTAATCGAAATCCGAAACTAGGAGTCAATTTCAAATAAGTCTCAGCTTAAAACTGATCAGTTTCAGCTCAACCAAAAGGACCAACCACAATTGGAGATCTTCTAATACCAACCCTAGATTTAAAAGGACCAATCTTTTTGTATCACCATGCTTTTTTTCATTTCATTCTTTTCTGAAGGGTTTCTGCTACCTGAAAATTTTTTCCAGAGAAAACTGCTATCTGAAATTTTCAAATTCCTCAAACTTACTTCTGAAAAATAAAAATGAAAACAAGAATATTGCTTTTTACCCTTGTTTCTATATTCATTTTTCAAGAACCGATTTAGGAAAAAAAGGACAGCCAAATACTCTTAATGAAGAAGCAACATCTAAACAAGTCAAATTGAGAGTTGTTACCCCAAAGAGAGATGGTGAGAAGGGTTCAGATGGAAAAAAGTGTTGCACTAATCCGTTATTTGAAGCAGATTGGGGCTAATTTTGCCTAAAGCAGCCCAAAACTACAAAAGCATGAACAAATGAAAAAGACAAAATAAACAGGTTGGTCTAGGATGAAAACAAGGACAATTGATTGGTTTAGAATAGGTTTCTGTCAGCATACCCATAAACCTTGCATCACTTGAATCTGCACTAAAGGAAACAGATGATTTTTATAACTAAAAGGCAATTGGTAAGTGATTAAACAGTGTCAGGGCATGACCTTAGCACTCACATAGGATAGTCAGGTACGGTTGAGGTGGTTCCAACCCATTGGCAGATTATCATGTTTTACCTAATCAGGACATTATAAAACTATAAGTAGTTAAGTACCATCATATATCAAGATTATTGTTGCATAAAGACTCCAGTGGTCGCTGATGTAGTTGAGGAACACCAACTCCAAGGACCAAGATGCCGGAAACCTGCAAGAGAAGTCCACACATGCCAAGGGATCTCCAGCAGCAGGACCCTCCGATACTTAAGTCAACCAGAGCTTGAGCACAGTAGAAAGGAGAGAGAGAATATCCAAGCTAAGTATGGCTTGGTTTCGCCTTTCTTACCTTGAAGGTCCCACTATTACCTCTTTATATAAAGAGGTGTCGAAGTTTGTTATGCCCTAGTCCAATAGATTGTTAGGATAGAGAATCCAAGTTGTTAGACATAGGTGTTTATTATACCCACGTTTTGAGAGTTTGCTAGGAGATTCCAACTAATCGTCCACGTGGCCGAATAGGCTGGTAGCCTAAGGTTGATATGTAGCCGAGGCTCTAACTCAGGTGTATCTATATTGGCGTCGGTTGTGGGATTCCATCCCATGTCGTCGGCAAGGTCCGGACCCTTGGGTCGGTAAACATCCGATCCCTTGATCGAAAGTCGGACGATGGATTCCTTGACTTAGAGGCAAGGACCATGCTTCTGAGCGAAGTGTAGCATGACTGAGAGTTCTCTCGTAGAAGGTGCAGAATCTTCAAATGAAGCTCGTGGTTAAGGTTAACAAATAGGCCTCGGTCTCTGGCCAATGATCGCACCCGACCAAATCCTGCTTGGAGATATGACGTCGAGCAGCAATGTCCAAGGATGATGATCGAGGTGGTACGATCTTGTAACATTTGCCCCCCACTTTCGAGCTTGAGGTTGTAGTCTCAGGTGAAGGAAGTAATATTCCTATCTGTCTCCTCAATATATGTCCGAGCTGGCGAATCCAAATTGCTAGTGCTTCAGATGAATTGTCTTGTCGCCTTATATTTCTTTTGTTCATCCTATGATTGATTTTAATGATTGCAAAACCTTGAGTTTATCATATATCTAATCATGTGTCTCAAGAATGTTTGTAGGATTTTTCAAGTATCCAAAATGAAGAATTTATCTCAAGAACAAATTCTCTCAAGATGCCATGCCAAAGTACTTAAAAGATCAAATTCACACATATTTGGATGGCTTGGTACGAAGAAAGTATGATTGGAAGAAGAGAAATTAAAATTGAAGGAAGCAATCTTGTTTAGAAGAGTTTGGGGCCAAGAAATTCTAGAATGGATACATCTTTCAAGAGATTAAAATGAAGATTAAATCAAGACAAAAAGAATAAGTCTAGCCTACAAATGAATTTGGAGAAGAAAGGGTCACAAATGGTCTTTGGCATGCTCCGACCTAATCTCAGTGGAAGCAAAAGACAGAAAGTGTAGAAAGTCAGTTTTTCAATACCCAGAGGACTGAGCCGACCCAGTGATCGTAACAGTTCTGCAAAATTTTCTGAAGTGTGCAGAATTGTTCCTAACAGCTAGTTTTTTACTCCAACGGCCAGATTAGCCCTTCCAATGGCCAAAACTCCTTCTCCAGCCATCTCCAAGACTATAGAAGGCTAAAGAAACATTTAGGAAAGAAGATTAAGAGATTTAAAGAGAATTTCTATTAGTTTCGATGAGGAAGATTTAATATCTAAAGAAAAGAGAAAAGAGAGGAAAGTTGTGCACAAATTTCATCGAGCATTCAAAACAAGCTTCTCCAACATCTTCCACATCCTCTCAAGCATAATTTGAAGAAAAGCCAAGCTTCAATCGAGCAAATCATCGGCTTCTTTCTTGAGATTTGAAGAGCTTAAATTTTGTTCTTTATATTGTGCTGAAATTCTTACTTGTAATTTTTATTTCTTTATAAGTTTCTTTGGGGGAAAGAAACTTGGGGATTAGGCCCGTCCAAGCTCAAAATTGGATATTGTAGGTTTTGGTTGGTGAGCCCGAAAAACCAACTGGGTTGTTAGTGAACCCGAAAAACTAACGGTGTTAGGTTTTGGTTGGTGCTACTGTGAAAATCAACTAGGTTTATTTGTGAACCTGAAAAATAAACACACTGTAATCAAGGGTGGATTATAGTGGAAATCCCAAGAGAAGCTTGGAGAGTGGACATAGGTGCAGATTGCACCGAACTACTATAAATCATGGTGTTTTTGTTTGTGCTTTTCTCTTCTATTCCTTTACATTCTTTGCGTGCTTTTAATATTTGCTTTATTTTTATAATTTGATTTTGCTATCTTAATTTCGCTGCTACACTATTGCTCACATTCCACAATCACTAAAGGTAGCATAAATTAAAAGCACACTTTGTTTAGAAAATAAATTTGGTTAATTTTTTTAGAAACCCAATTCATCCCCCCTTCTTGGGTTGCAGCCTCTGGGCAACAATTGATATCAGAGTAGATGCTCTGTTATTGATTTTTAACCTAACCATTAAGAGTAAAAGATCTTGGCAACCCAAATGGAATCCTTTTTGAATGAAGGCCATTCTATTGATCGTCCCCCACTATTAAATGAATCAAATAACATACATTGAAAAATTAGAATGAAAATTTTTATACAATCACATGACTATAATCTATGAAAGATTATTGTCAATGGCCCTCACACATAAAATACATCATTTGTTGATGAAGAATTAATGCATCTAAATGCTAAGGCTTTAAATATGCTTTATTGTTCATTAGATATAAATATGTTCAATCTAATTTCTTCTTGTATTTCAGCAAAACAAGTTTGGGAGAAATTGGAAAGAACTTATGAGGGAGCAAATCAAGAAAAAACATCAAGCTCCCAAGAAGACAAGAAAGCTTACCCCAACTTATGCCTCATGGCTCACTAGGATGAAAAGAAAAAGAAAAAGAAGAAACCAAAGAAAAAGGCATTGATAAAGGGAGAGCAAAGCAAAGAAGAGAAAAATGAGAAAGAGGAAGATCTTTGCCTCATGACCAATGAAGATGAGGTAAATCTTGAAAATTCTTCCGACTTTACATTTGATGAATTATATGAAGCCTTTAATGACTTAATGGATGAATTTAAAAAATTAAGGCTCAAAAATAAAGAACTTAAAAGATCAAATCTTCTTTTAGCTAAAGAAAAGAATAAGCTTTTAATTGAAAAAGAAGATTTCTTGAAAGAAAAGAATCTTTTAGCTGAAGAAAAAAATAAAATATTGATTGAGCCAAATGCTTTTTTGAAAGAAAAGCAAAGTTTGGTTAAAGAAAAGCAAATCCTTTCAAAATCTAAAAAATTCTTAATAGAAGAAAAAGAAAAGCTCTTAAAATTTGAAAGATCTCTTTTGGAAGAAAATGCAAAACTAAGAAAAGAAATTGAAAATTTAAAATCCATGCTTGAGAAGTTTACACTTAGATCACAAAAGCTTCAAGCAAATTTAAACAATCAAAAAGTTGTTTTCAATAAAGCTGAAATTGGATATAATTCTTTAAGAAAATATAAATTTATTAAGAATATATTCACTAAATCTTCAACTGAAAATCACTCTATTAGATGCTTCAAATGTAACAAAGTTGGCAATAAAATTTCAGAATGTAACATTAAAAGAATTGGCCAAACTTTAACCAAACAAATTTGGGTTCCAAAAGAAATCATGTGCTCTAACTCCAATGGACCCAACATGGCTTGGGTACCAAAAGTTAGCAAATAATTTTGCAAGTACACCAAGGATCAAATTGAATAAAAAGAGAAAATCCTAGTAGTTGGATGACATAGAAATGGACATGGATGGATGATGATGTTGGTAAAATCTAAACTTTTCGCTCATCATACCATCAATGAGTGTTAAAATCATTTTGATTGATTAAATTCATTGATTAATATGTATGCATATGATAACTCTTTTCATATTTTGATAAGTATGTTTGATTTTGATGCTTGCAATAATTTAAATATTTTGATTTTTAAATTAACAAACTCTCCTGTATACATCATGTTATGTATGAAATGCATTTATCTTAAAAATTCAGCATGATATTTCAAGCCTCCCCATATCAATTTTACAATTGATGAATTTAATTTAAAAGATGATCAATTGGGTATAAATATTTTAATTATCAAACCTACAAAAGAAACTAAGTTTGACAATCTCCCATAAGATGCTTAAATGTTGAAATATTCCAAAAAAAAAAATTTGCATGATCTAAATACTTGAGAAAATAAAACATTCAATTATAAAAATTAAGTGCTTGATGTAGTCATCTGCATTGCATCTTAGGTTTACCTCTAAGAGTTTGAAATTTCCTAGTTGAACCAACTCCCATAGAACCATTATCTAGATCCTCCTTGATTTGATCATACTTGATTTCTTTTATTTGATCTTATCCTATTTGATTATTGAAACTCTCCCAATTGATTAATTTTTTATTTTCCAAATTGATTTAAATATTTTTTCTTGATTATTGATTTGATTGCCTTTTCTTATCTTAAAAGAGAATTTTTTTATGAACATTCATACTTTGTTCTAATTAAATGATTTTGAAAATTAAATTTGAGAAATAATTGTCTCGAATCTTTTGAAGTTTATATCAAGCAAGATGTTTCAAGAAAGTTATTGTTTATTATTAAAGCTAAACTTTTAAAGAGGACTTTAGTTTTAAGTAATTGGTATCAAATAGCTCACTATTTGTCATGTATTTGATTCTTTTGGCAAAAAGAGAAAAATGTCTTTGTTTCAAATCTGATTTTGCACAGCTATATGTTTGATATGATATCATTTGAAACAAATTCAAAAATACATACCTTTTCTGAACCTAATTGCTTGATATTTCTTAAGAAAAGAAAAGGATGATCTTTTTAAAGAATAACTGAATTTTTTTTTTTTGATTTGCCTTAACTGATTTGCTGATATCAATTCAAATTGATTTATCTGAATCAATTTATCTTTATCAATTCAAAACTAAATTCATTGGTATCAAGTTGAACTTGCAAATTAATCTTTAAATAGTATTAAACTATTAAGCAAATCATGATTTGGTCTAAATTTTAGTTTAATTGGTATCAAGAAGTTTTTTCCTAAGAAAAATTTCACTCTTGGTATCATTGGTATCATTTTTTCCTTGCATTTTATTGTATTATTTTTGGGCAAAAGAATTGAATATGATGTCTCAAATTTATTTTAGATTGATATACTCTTGATGTGATACCATTTAAGATAAATTTAAAGAATTTCATACATTTTCTAAACTTAATTGAGTGATATAGGAAGATCTAAATTTAAATAGAAAATCTTTTTGACAGATGTTCGTGTCATAGTTTTTTTATCCTCTCAATATTTGTTCTTATTTGAATTTAATAAGAAATAAATTTTAAAAAAAAAATAGGTGTCTTCTTGAGTGAATGGCATGTTTCATTGATATTTGGAATCATTAATGCTTAGTTCACTCAATTGATGCTTATCCTCTTGAATTTTGTTTAATTTTAAAATAGTTTTATTTGCTAAAGTAAGGGGAGAAATTATTAAAGAAGAAATAATCATTTAATTGAAAATGGCTTTGAAATTGAAAATATCTTTCAAGTTTAAAAAATCTGAATTTAGTGGATAAATTCGTGTTAAATTTGCTTGATTTGAAATAAAGAGGGAGAGAAAATTGAAAAGTAAATTAATCTTGCTATAAGTATGAAAAACAGGGGGAGAGATATTTTCTAACTTAATTTGATTGAAAATTTTGATTAATTTGCATTAAGACAAATAAATTTTGAACTTAAATTCTCAATCTATTACTTTATGATCTTCATAAATGAAGCTTTCATGTTATTATCCAATTTAATTTACATGATTTGATTGCTCTATCTTGTTTTTGGACAATTAGTTGAAGTTAAATTAAATTTAAAAATATATTTTTACTCCAAGGAATAAATTTCTAAACTTAATCTTGAAACTCATTTGAAAATTCGAATTTGATACTAAATTTCTAATATGCATTGCAAAATTCTTATGAATTATTTGTATTGAAGTAATTTCTACTTAAAGCAATGAATTTGAAAATATAATTATCTATTTCTTTGATACTATTTATTTTACTTTGCTCAATACATTCTCGATACATATCTTTCTCAAACTTAATTGACTGAAATTTTTTAAGAAAAGAAAAGATTGAATATTAAAGTTTATACTATGCTTGATTTCATATTCAAATCTTTCGAAAAATTCTATTCCTCTTAAAGCTTAAAAGTGCATATTTGAAAATCTGATTAAAGAGTATATTCATTCAAAAAAGAAAAACATATGATATTTAAATTCAAACTAATTTCTAAAATTAAAATAAATATTTAAAACTTATTTTGAGTCAAAGAACATTTTTAAAAGAGAGATGATTCATTTAAATTGATTTTATGAATTTAATACATCTCTCAATTTAATGCTTTGATGTTGATTTTGATGACTTCTTGTTTCTTCCCACGAGCTTTTTGATATTGTCAAAAAGGGGAAGAAGTATGTTGAGCATATGAAATATGTATGTACTAATGATGTGCAATAAATTCAAGACTCATTAAGAATTCTTTCATGAAGTTTAATTAATTATTCTTATTTGATTCACATTAGTTTTTTTAACATATACTGAAAGTTTTGCCATCATCAAAAAGGAGGAGATTGTTAATCCCATGATTGATTTTGATGATTGCCAAACCTTGAGTTTATCATGTATCTAATCATGTGTCTCAAGAATGTGTGTAGGATTTTTTAAATATTCAAAATGAAGAATTTATCTCAAGAACAAATCCTCTCAAGATGCCATGCCAAAATACTTAAAAGATAAAATTCATACATATTTGGATGGCTTAGTATAAAGAAAGTATGATTGGAAGAAGAGATTAAAATTGAAGGGAGCAATCTTGTTTAGAAGAGTTTGGGGCCAAGAAATTCTAGAATGGATACATCTTTCAAGAGGTCAAAATGAAGATTAAATCAAGGCAAAAAGAACAAGTCTAGCCTACAAAAAAATTTGGAGAAGAAAAGATTACAAACGGTCTTTGGCATGTATGGCACGCAAACTGGGCCGACCCAGTCTTAGACTGAGCCGACCTAGTCTCAGTAGAAGCAAAAGACAAAAAGTGTAGAAAGCCAGTTTTTCAATACCCTGGGGACTGAGCCGACCCAGTGATCGTAACGGCTAGTTCTGCAGAATTTTCTGAAGTGTGCAGAATTATTCCTAACGGCTAGTTTTTCACTCCAACGGCTAGATCAGCCCTTCCAATGGCCAAAACTCCTTCTCCAGCCATCTCCAAGACTATAAAAGGCTAGAGAAACATTTAGGAAAGAAGATTAACGGATTTAAAGAGAATTTCTATTAGTTTCGGTAAGGAACACTGAATATCCAAAGAAAAGAGAAAAGAGAGGAAAGTTGTGCACAGATTTCAACGAGCATTCAAAGCAAGCTTTTCCAACATCTTCCACATCCTCTCAAGCATAATTTGAAAAAAAGCCAAGCTTCAATCGAGCAAACCATCGGCTTCTTTCTTAAGATTTGAAGAGCTTAAATTCTATTCTTTATATTGTGCTGAAATTCTTACTTGTAATTTTTATTTCTTTACAAATTTCTTTGGGGGAAAGAAACTTGGGGATTAGGCCCGTCCAAACTTGAAATTGGACATTGTAGGTTTTGGTTGGTGAGCCCAAAAAACCAACTGGGTTGTTAGTAAACCCAAAAAACTAACGGTGTTAGGTTTTAGTTGGTGCTCCTGTGAAAACCAACAAGGTTTGTTTGTGAGCCTGGAAAACAAACACACTATGATCAAGAGTGGATTATAGTGGAAATCCCAAGGGAAGCTTGGAAAGTGGACGTAGGTGCGGGTTGCACCGAACCACTATAAATCATGGTGTTTTTGTGTTTGTGCTTTTCTCTTCTATTCCTTTACATTCTTTGCATGCTTTTAATTCTTGCTTTACTTTTATAATTTGGTTTTGCTATCTTAATTCCGCTGCTACACTATTGCTCACATTCCACAATCACTAAAGATAGCATAAATTAAAGCACACTTTGTTTAGAAAGTAAATTTGGTTAAATTTTTTAGAAACCCAATTCACCCCCCCTCTTGGGTTGCAACCTCTGGGCAACATCTTTGCATTTTGTCGCCGGATTATTTCTAAGACGTTTAACTTGTGGAGGTCCTAACTTGGGTCAGGATGGCTCCTTGTGCTTGGTGCCATGCCGAACAACATTTTGGAGGTCTCAACCAGGGTCGAGATATCTTCGAGGGATTTGGAGGTTTAGACTTGGATCTAGGTAACTCTTAGTGCTTGGCGCCATGCCGAACAGTATTTCAAAGGCCTCGGTCGGGGCCTAAATATCTCCAAAAGATCGGTCCGCCAATCCAGTCGTCGAGGTTCAGTTTGGATTTTGAATATCCTGTGATTGTCGTTTTCATCGGTACCTTGCCGAACATAATTTTAGAGGTCTCGATTGAAGCTGAGATATCTCTAGGGAATCGTGTGTCGTCGTCGATGGCAACCTCCACTCGACTCATCCATGGATGAGAAGCACCAGATGGCTATGCAAGGTCCCTGAAGGATTGGCCCCTGTCATTGTCATCGTCGTCGGCCTCCGCTCAACTTATCCATGAACGAGGAGCGCTAGGTGGCGATACGGGGTCCCCGAAAGGTTGGCTCCTATTGTCGCCGTCGTTGTCGACCTCCACTCCACTCATCCATGGACGAGGAGCGCTAGGTGGCCATATAGGTCCCCGAAGGATTTGCTTTCATCGTTATCGACAACGGCCTCTGCTCAACTCATCCATGGACGAGAAGTGCTAGGTGGCCATATGGGATCCCCAAAGGGTTAACCCCTATCGGTGGCGGCGGCAACCTCCACTCAACTCATCCATAGGCGAGGAGCACCAAGTGACCATACGAGGTCCCTGAAGGATTTGCCCCTATTGTCATCATCGTCAGCCTTTGCTCGACTCATCCATAGATGAGGAGTGCCAGGTGGTCATACGGGGTCCACGAAGGGTTGGCCCCTATTATCATCGTCGTCATTAGCCTTCACTCGACTCATCTGTGGATGGAAAGCACCATGCGGCCATACAGAGTCCCCGAAGGGCTAGCCCCTATCATCATCGTCGTTATCAAGCGGAGTCATCATCGTTGTCAGCCTTCACTCGACTCATCTATGGATGAGTGCTAGGTGGCCATATGGGGTCCTCAAAGGATGGGCCCCTGTCATCATCTATGGTGGCGGCCTTCGCTCGACTCATCCATGGACGAGGAGCGCTAAATGACCATACAGGATCTCCGAAGGATTGGCCCCTATTATCATCGGCCTCCACTCGACTGATCCATGGATAAAGGCACCAGGTGGACATACGGGATCTCCGAAGGGTTAGCCCCTATCGTCGTTGTCGTCATCAACCTCCACTCAACTCATCCATGGACGAGGAGCATCAGGTGGCCATATGAGGTCCCTAAAGGGTCGGCCCCTATCGTCGTTGGCGGCATCGACGGCCTCTACTCTACTCATTTATAGATGAGGAGTGCTAGATGGCCATATAGAATCCCCGAAAGGTTAGCCCCTATTGTCATCGGCCTCCGCTCGACTCATCCATAGACAAGGAGCACCAGGTGGCTATACAAAGTCCCCAAAGGGTTTGCCCCTATCGTCGTTGTCTTCTGCTCAACTCATCCATGGACGAGAAGCGCCAGGTGGCCATACAGAATCCCCAAAGGGTTAGCCCCTTGGTCGTCATCCTCGGCCTCTACCTGACTTATCAGTGAACGAGGAGCACTGGATGGCCACATGGGCGTCGTCCTCGGCCTCCACTCGACTCATCTATGAATTAGGAGCGCCAGATAGCTATATGGGGTCTTCGGAGGGTTAGCCCCATGGCGTCAATCGACACTTGATTTAATCACTTTAATGAGAGGCCTACACCAAAATTGAAATAAGAGATGCTTTTATTAAAACAATCAATGAACATGCAACTTACTGACGTTGTCTCTTCACTCCATCTGCTTGAACTTCTGCCCCCTACCACTTGTGGAGCTGGAGATCACATCGATGACACCAGTCATGGATCGGTTGTCATCATTCTTCTCATTGGGCTGGTGCTGAGGTTGCCCCTCGGGTGCTCGATTATGCCACTCTCGATCATACTTTCCAAGGTAGCCTCGTTGGATGACAACCTCAATCTCATCCTTTAGTTGGAGGCACATCTCGATGTCCTGACCGTGGTCATGATGGAAGTGGCAGTACTTCCACTTGCTCTGCCAAGTTAACGAAATATTCATTGGTGGAGGTATCCTTCACCCTCTATCTTCGTAAGGATCTAAGATCAAGGAGCAATCAACGGGGCATAGTTGTTGGAGCGCCGAGGTGGACTTCTTGGCCAGGGGTCTTCAAGAGTCGAGCAAATTCCGCTTTTATTCAGTCTGGGCATGCCTCCTTCCATGCGCGTTTCTTGTTAGGAGCTCGACCTTCCTCTTACCAACAAGCGACCTGGCCCTCCTCGACCTGCATGTACTTGCAGGCTCGAGCTAGGTGGTCGGCATATTCCCTCGGATACGTCTTGTCAAGGGAATAGATAAGGCACTCATTTCAAAGGCCTTGTTTCAAAGCCGACATAGCAATGGCTTCGTCCAGATTCCACACTTCCAACATAGTCACGTTAAAACATGCCACGTACTCATGCAGAGATTCAGCTTTAATGCAACCACGTACTCACACAGAGATTCAGCCTCCTCTTGACGGATGGAGAAAAGGTTGTCCGAGTTCTTCGATTGGACTTGAATGTTTCCGAAGTGAGCAACGAACCGACATCCAAGTTGTTCAAAGGAGTAGATCGACCCCGGTTGGAGATCGAAGTGCCAGATCTGCGCCGTCTTCTTCAAGGTCATAGGGAAGGCAAGGTAGAGGAGGGTGTCTATGACATCCTGGAGCATCATGAGGGCCTTGTAGCCCTCCAAGTGATCTAACAAATTGGTAGAGCCATCGTATGGCTCCATTGTTAGCATCCCGAACCAACTTGAAATCAGGTCTTGAAGGATGGAGCGGGTGAAAGATGGTCGAGAACTGAAGTCAAGGGCCCCGTCATCCCCTCTGCCACCCACCTAGACCTCGGCCAGCTAACACTCGATCTCGCGGATCTTTTGCTCAAGCTCCTCCTCTCGACGAGATCATTTAGCTTAGGGGGAATAGCCCGGTGTTGAATCTCCACCGGAAAAGGCAAAGGATTGTTGGTGTCATCTGCTGTAGGCGGACCCATGATAGGATGGCGATCGTCGATCGGCTGAGATGAACTAGTGCATTACTTAAGGAGGATTCTCTAGGATCGAGTATTGGTCCCGACGGCTGTGTCGAGATGGCGCCGCATAGGGAGCAAGCTGATGGGGCTACCGCTACTCCATAGCCTATTGTAGGTGCTGGACGGCGTTGGTCAGTGCTTGAACTTAGCAGACCAAATCGCCGAACTGCTGAGGGTCTGCCATCATGGATGGTCGCATTAGCTTTACAGGCCTGTAAGAGGTGGATAGCTGGGTGCTCTACCTTAGCTTCGCCGAGTGGATTGTCGGCGGAATGGGGCAGAGTAGTTGCATCGAGGCATTCTCTCTCTCCGATTGGATTACAAGGCCTCTCTAGCACCAGACTGTTGCGTCAAGACTCCGATGGTCACTGATGTGGCTAAGAAGGAACATCGACTCCAGGAACTAAGACACCAAAAACCTATAAGGGAAGTCCATACACACCGAGGGATCTCCGATAGAGGACCCTCCGATGCTTAAGTTAGTCAAAGCTTAAGCACAATAGAAAGGAGAAAGAGAGAATATCCAAGCTTAGCATGGCTTGGTTTCACCTTTCTTACCTCAAGGTCCCCTTATTACCTCTTTATATAGAGGCATGTCGGAGTTTGTTACGCCCTAGTCCAATAGGTTGTTAGAATAGGGAATCTAGATTGTTAGACATGGGTGTTTGTTATGCCCATGTTCTGAGAGTTTGTTGGGAGATCCTAACTGATTGTCCACGTGGCCGAATAGGTTGGTGGCCGAAGGTCAGTATGTAGCAAAGGCTCCAACTTAGGTGTATCTATATTAGCGTCAATCATGGAATTTCATCCCATGTCATCAACGAGGTCCTGACCCTTGGGTTGGTAAACATCCGATCTCTCGGTCGGAAGCCCGATGATGGATTCCTCGGCTCAGGGACGAGGACCACAGAGTGTAGTATGGCTGAGAGTTCTCTCACAGAATGTGCAGGATCTCCAAATGAAGCTCATGGCCGAGGTTAACAAGTAGGCATCGGTCTCCGACGGTCGCACCCGACCAGATCCTTCCCGAAGATATGACGTCAAGTAGCAATATTGAAGGATGAGCACCGAGGACGATGATCGAGATGGTATAACCCCGTAAACAAAAGGCTGCCATTTTAATGAATACATGCTGTTGGCATAGATTTTCATCTAGAAGATAAACAAGATAAGAGTACTACCCAAGTGGAACTACATTTTTTTTTTTGATAAGAAAGTGGAACTACATTTATCAAGAAACTTAATAACATAAAAGGCAATCTCGATATACAGTCACTGTCATCCATCAAAATTGGAAAACGTAAGCCCAATCCTCTTTCAACTTCTCTTTTTCTCCATCACCCTCCTCCTTCCTTTTCCCCACTTATGTTTGCTCTCCTCATCCTCCTCCTCCTCTCACCTCCTCTTCCCTTGCCTCTTGCCCTCTCTTCCACCCCTTCCTCTTTCCTCTTCCAGTCATCCCATCTCAGGTTGCCCAATAATCAATAATGGATGGAAAAGTTCTAAGCAATCCCCATTCTTTCTGCCACCTAATTTTGCCGCATGGTAAAACCCAAGAAGGTTAATGAGAAGAAAGAGAGAGACGCGGGGGTGGGGGGAGGCGGTGGGGTGTGTTGTGGGGCTGGAGAAAGAGATTTCTATGCTGGAGCTTTGCCTACAATCACAATCCAATCCTCCAAGCTGACTGAAAACACATCTTTGATGCTCAACGGTACCTTCTAGCTGCAAATAATTCCAGATAAATATATGATATTGGTAGAACTAAAGGCAAAGCTGCAGAACAGAACTATACTTTTGGTCTACAAACATGCAAGCTGTTTATCATGGAGAAAATTTTCTTCACCATCCTGACAAGATAGATTTTATCTAGCTACCATCTTTCTGTTGTGAGGTTTTATGAAAATTGTGCATTTCATTGTACACGGACAAGGTCATATTCAACTTTCTGGAAATTGCGAATATCAATTCCTGTGTGATTGTCGTGGGATCAAGTCTCATTGGTTGAGTAATTTTTGGTCATTTTTATGCCTCATGCATCAAGTCGCAACTGGAGTTTCATTGTACTAACACTTTACACCCAGTTCTTCCTCTTTTTTTTTCCTTTTTGCTTGCAAGTCTCTGCAATTTTCACATGCCTTCACTACAAGACTACAACTGTATTTAAGAGTTAGATCCGTTGTGTCAATCAGAACTGTTCCTTGAGTTTCATAGATCAATAACTTAAAACTAGTGCTGAACCTAGAACCAGGCCTATTCTTCGGGCTTCCCATTGAACCATATTCATTCATTGTAGTGTGTGCCTTCTTGTCATCACTCATTTACATCTACTTCTGAAGTTATAGAAAAATAGGGGAGAGGCGGCCCGGGGGGTGGTGAGTATTCGTAATAATAGTTTCTCAAACAATAAAGAGTATTAAGAGTCCCACATTGGCTTTTCAGCCCACATTTTCAATTTTCATTACAGAACAGACGCAGAATAAAATTGTTTCATCGTAAACGAATAAGGCAAAAATCCATGAAAAGAATTCCATATTTCTCAAACTTAATCAAATTAATCTTTCGAAAGAGGAAAAAATAATAATTACGTAAAAATGAGGAAAACCAGCACCATAAAATAAATCAACCTGCCATTCTGAAAAGAAAGCCGACTTGCAGGAGCAGCAGCATGACCAGAAACAGGGAAAAAAGATACTAAACTTCTTTACAGTGGCTGTACTAAATTTATCGGCCGGAAATTCCACACGGACTTACTCACTTTAATCTGTACTCCATCACAGAATCATACTAAATCCAAGATGAGCTACTCCCAGAAATTACTAAAAAAATTGTTTAAAGAATTATGTGTTCGTACCCAAGAGTGCAGGGAAGGGGAAGGAGGTGGACCGGCGACGCCTGGAGCAGGACCATAGCCTTCAAAATAAAAACCCCAGAATCAGTTGGGGGCACAAAGACAGGGAAGTCTTTGGGACAGCGGCGCTCTCCTTGAGTGGATTCAAGCGATTTTTGGACTTCCTGATTCGGCCTGCCGACCGCGTAACCAGTGCCTGAGATGTCAGTTATCTCCGTCGGATGATAAGCGACCAAGATCTCGGCTTATCCCTCGGCAAGATGATCGGTGGGGAAATTTACGGAAGCAGACAGACATTCCGAGATCTCAAACGAGTCTGAACGGTAAATATGCCAATCCACCGACATGCCCGTGGCCCATTACTTTTTCCTTTCTCCGACCGATGCGGGGTCATTTAACACCCGGGTAATTCTTTCTCCACCGTTTGTGGTGGAGAAAACCCGACATGAACCGTGATATAATGGGTATCACTCCGGATCAAATCAGGCAGCAAAAACATGTAGATGATATAGATTTTCATTGCTGAGTGCACATCAAAAATTATTTTTTAAATTTAATATAATAAAAATAATTTTTTTAAAATAAAATATTTTTATTATTTTATATTTTTATTTTTTTTATTTTATTAAACTATTTTTTAAAAATTTAAATGTCCAAGATTTAATCTGCAGGAAATATTATACGTCCGAGATCGTTAATTCTTCATTATCCCTTTTAAGCAATATATTCCATCCATCATAAAGTATAATGCTGTTTGTAGATTATTTATTATAATTTTTTTATAGTTCTTTTAATACAGCAGCTTCTTTACTAGTTAAATAAAATTAATGCATTAGATATATTTAAATAGAGTTTTTTTTTTAATTTTAAAATTAATATCATATAAAATTCTATCGAAAATTATATAGTAAGTCATGATGATTTCTATCCAGCATAGTTTTTGATATATTATAATAACATACGAGATCAAAAATATGGCATCATATTATGAGATTATAAATTAAATTTATCACATCCTATTGGTAAAAGGCATCCTGAATATAGTTTTGATGATATTATGATATCTCGTATCAAAATTATAACATAATATATTAATATTATGACAAAAATATCATCCAAGAGTTGATTTTGATATTTTTATGACATCCTAGATCAAGATTATAGCATCGTAGGTCAAAATTATGATATCCTATTTCAAAATTATAATATTATATATTAATATTATAATAAAAGCATCATTTAAAATTAAATTTTGATATTTTTATAAAATTTTAGACCAAAATTATGACATCATAGATCAAAATTATAATATCATCTTGATAAAAGACCTCCCAAAAATAGTTTTGATAATATTAGGACATCTTATATCAAAATTATAATATTTTATATTAATATTATGATCAAAATAATTTTTAAGTATCGGTTTTGATGTTTTTATGACATCATATGTTAAAATTATAACATCGTAGGTTAGAATTATGACATCCCATTGGTAAAAGACCTCCTAAATGTTATTTTTGCTAGAAAATGTATCCTAAAGTCAATCATCTAAGTTGTAGATAATTATAATTTATATATGAATTATCAATTAATAAAAGTTATTTGATTTATTCATCATAAATTATCTTTCTTAAATGAACTCCTATGTTATAATAAAATTTTTAGAACCACAATCAATTGATAAAGAAGAATTTATCGGATGGTTCTTAAAATTGTTCATAAGCAAATGATAGGTTATTAATTAGAATGATAACTTATTGAGTATAGGTCGCTATATGTCATATGCGTTGGTTATCCTCATAACCAAGTGATGTGAAAATACTGGTATGATATATAAGTGAGATGTAGAAGTACATCTATACTAAACGTGGCAATGTAGTACTCTGCTATTAAGAATAGCTAGCAAAGGCTTATGGGTATAAGTATTCCTTCGACCTGAGATCACCATGGTGATTTGCAAGTAACTTACTATACTTTGGTGCCAGACTATCAGTATTTCTAATACCGTGATGAAAGATTTTTTAATACAATCAAGTATTTGTAAAGTCGGTGTATGAGTCAAGATGGATTGACCACTCCTGATTAATTTCAGGAGCGAATGTCTTACTATATTTCAATTAAGCAAAAGGCTTGGATAATCTTCATGAGGAGTCATAGGATTTGCAAATTTTGACACAATATGATTGAACTATTAGAGTGTTGACAGTTAACTCGAAGTTATCTGAGCATTAAGAATCAAAGGAATGAATTATACGATAATCATAGGTCAGGATTCTAGAATATTACTTTACATACATTCGATCTATCAGGACGTCGGATATCATTGCTAGATGATCATTTCGATTGGTATAGAAATTTATTTCTATGCTATCAATTTAGGGTCAAACCTATAGAATCACATACATAAGAGATTTCTATCTGATCAGATGGTTAATCAACAATTAAGAATCGTTCAATGATTAAATTATCAATGTGATTGATAATTGATCAAGTACGAGTATTGTAGAAGAATTAATTAGTAATTAGATTGCTAATTAACTCAATTTGATTGAGCATTAGGACTGAGATCGAGTCTAATTGAATTAGATTTAATTAGATTTAGTTTGAACTTGATTAGATCAAGTTTAATTGATTTATGAGATAAGTAACTCAATTTGATTGAGCATTAGGACTGAGATTGAGTCTAATTGAATTAGATTTAATTAGATTTGGTTTGGACTTGATTAGATCAAGTTTAATTGATTTATGAGATAAGCCAATTACAAGAAAGAATAATTTCTTATTTGATTTGGACTTAAGTGCACCTAATTTCTAATTTAAAATTTAAATCAAATTTAAATATGATTTAATCTAATTTAATTATGCTCTTAATTAAACTAGGATCATCCTTAATTAGATTGCATCAATCTGATTTAAATTAAATTTAAATGTGGCTTTAGATTAGGTTAGACCTAGTCAAATTTTGAAGAGTCCTAATTAGACTGAAATTCTTTCCTCTCCCTTGCACCAAGAAACCAATGCCCCACGCCCCTTATTCAGATTTTCTATGTGAGTTTCTCATGCCTAAGAGAGTCCTTTGTGTTAGATCCTGGAACCATTTTGATATCAATTATTATAGAAAATCCTGATCTTTAGCATGGACCTGAGAAAAACTTGACATTCTCTAAGGACAACAGACCACTGATTCACCACCTGGATTTGTGATTGTACGCCTCCCTCATAGGGCTTAAGGAAGGCGCCCCCTCTCTAGGGCTTCTTCAAGAACCTTAGGAGGCAATACTAGAGAAAAGAGAGAAGAGAGATTGAAGAAGAAAAGATCTGTATTCCACAGCATAATGAAATCCTAACACAACCTATGTATTTATACACAATCATTAGGACTGACCAAAAACTTTTCTGGCTAATCCAATACATGAAAGCACTCACTGAGCCCATGTACACCCATGTCTTCCATGCTCTCAACCTGTAACACCCCACCTCAACTACTAAGCAAGGCTATAGTGGCTGAGCCAGGCTTAATTAGCATTTTATGCCGCGGTTCACAAAGTACCATTAAACTCAGTTCAACTACTAACAACCTGCTTTAAGAATGATTCAATTTATACTTCTACTGATCAACTCAAACTTTTTAGATAATTCCTGAATTATCCAAAAAGAACATAAGGTACAATATATCATACCAAACTTTGTTTATACAATACTAACCAAAACATATATCACATTCTCTGCTAAACATCTTTAACATATAATACATGCCAAGCTATTTCTCTTCCTTTCACTTTAATTTATACAACTCATACAAATATGTAGTCACTCCCACCGACCCATCTCCAAAAAGAAGCTAACATGACCAATCTTCTGTAGTGTAAATGCTGATGGTGATGCACAGGATGCAAGTATTATGCTGAGCTATGATCTTTTATATCTGCAAAGAAAAAAAAACATAATGAGACTTATGTTCCAGTGAGTAAATAAGCTAGCTAATAGTGGAAAAATAAGAAACTAATTTACTTGAGATCTATGTCTCACATACATATCAACTGCAAACATCATATTCAAGAAAGCTTTTACTTGCTGAATAAAAAAAATGAAACCATATAGCCAACTAATTAACTTAAAGCTGCTAACTACCGCCATCTACACCCCAGCACACCCCTACCAAGGGTAATCGATATGGTCTCTACAATAGAATCAAACAAAACTATGGAGGCACCAGCTCAATAAAGCAAAACTACTAACTACCACCGACTACACCCCAGCACATCCCTACCAAGGACAGTTGAAACGGCCAAAATCACATATATCCAAATAAGACTGTGGAGGTGCCAGCTCATAAATACTACTAACTACACCCTAGCACACCCCTACCAAGGATAGTCAAAATAGCTTAGATATTATAGAGTCCCACCGGGTAAAGTTGAAGAAACCAGATCTAAGGTTTCACAGGTAGATCTTGAAACTTTTTTAAGATCTTATAGTAAAAGACTTAAATAAATCTAAAATTTATTTAAACAATCATATAAACACCTAGATCTCAGATCTATTATATGATTAAGGTATAATATTAAATTAAAAATTAAAATCAAATAAGAAAAATATAGATCAAATCAACCTAGATCTACACTACATTAAATACATGTATGAAGTTTATAGATCAGATCTATTACCTAAGTTTAGATGTTCTAACTTGCTGATCCAGACTTGAGGATGAAGTCACGAGCTGTACATGCATCCGACCTCTAGGAGTCATCCACACGAGCCTATGATCTCTGATCTGAAGTCTGATGTAGGAAATCAGCACAGCATGCTAGTACTATGCTGATCCTTCTTCGATGGTCGATCCGATGCTCTCTTCTTTAAAATTTGGACTCTCCAAAATATAAGAAAGAAGATGAGAGTTTGCTGATCTAAGACTCTCTTAAAAAAATCAAAAGAAAGAAGGAGAGATTGAAAATAAAACAGCCCTAGAAGAAGACCCTCTTATTCTTCTCTTTTCTCTCACCTAGATACTTAGTTTGGTGCCTATGGAACCCCCACGCCCAAGGATCCTCTTTTTCTAATTTTTGCACACCCCAAATCTCTTCTAAAGCTCTATATTCCATGAAAAAATCAGAATAAAATTCATCCAATAAATAGAAAAAAAGAAGAGTCCAAGTTAGGTTAAATTTCTAGACTAGGAATATCCAAACATGAGAAGTTGTTGGGCTCTTGGGCACCTCCTCCATAATTTTTGACGTGGACTAGCAAGAAAGGGTGCACAAGAAAGGAGATTATTTTCATAAAATAATAGAAGAATTAATTTAAAAAAAGGGTGGCACTCAAGGAAAGATGTTTTGGTCAACAAAGATTCTATCTCATAGAATCCTAAGCAAAACCAATTCCTCCTTTGACTTGGTCTTCCACCTAACTTCCAAATATGACTTGGAGGAAGAGAAGGGGCATGGAAATCAGAAAGAAAGAGATTTTTCATGAAAAATACCTAAAAAATAGGTATGGAGGACGTTGGAACCAAGGTGGTGCAAGGAGATAGGGAGTCCTAATCACACTAGGACTCCTATTTTGACTTGGTCAAACAAGATCTTTTAACCAAATAAAATTAAGATTAAACCAACCCAATTAAATAAAGCCCTAACTCATTTAAGGACTTAATTAAATTAGATTAAATTTAATTTAATTTTAATTTATTTTTTAATTAAATTAAAAAATTAGGTTAATCCGAGTCCTAGTTAGACTAGGATTAGTTCTTCCTTGCACTTGGCTTATCCAATAAACTAATTGAACTTAATCCAATCAAGTCCAAACCAAATTTAATTAAATCATATTTAATTAGACTTAATCTTAGCCTATTGACTTAATCAAATTAAGTTAATTAGTAATTTAATTGCTAATCGATCCTCCTGCAACACTTACATAAGGTTAAACACCAATCGTATTGATTATTTAATCCTAGAATGATTCTTAATTATTGATCAACCATCCGATCAGATCGTAAGCTCTAATATGTGTGACCTCATAGGTCCAAACCTAAGTTGGTAGTATAGAAATAAATTTTTATATCAATCGAAGTGACCATCTAGCAATGATACCCAATGACCGAATAGGTCGAAGGTGTAGAATACTATCCTTAGAACCCATGCGGATATAGTTTCCATATAATTCATCCTCTTAACCACAATAATCATATGACACATCAGAGTTCAACTATCAACTCTGATCAGATTGTCCACATTGTATTTTAAAATACCAAATCTATCTGATGGATTATCCTGGCCAAGGTTTTGCTATATTAAAATACAGTGATATATTCTTCTCCAACTCTTGGAGTGGTCAATTCTATCTTGATCATACTTCAACTTCGCAAGTACTTGACTATGCCCAGAAGCCTTTCGTTGCTGAATTAGAAATTCAGTTAGTCCAGTATCAAAGTACAGTGAGTTGCTTGCAAGTTACTAAGATGATCTCAAGTCTAAGGGATACTTATACCTATATCCCATCAAAGATATTTTCGACAGCAGAATGCTCTAGAGTTGGTCACATTCAATGATGATGTACTCATACATCTCACCTATATGCCATACCAGTATCTCCACATACCTTGGTTAAGAGGATAACTAACCTATATGGCATATAGCGATCTATGCTCGATAGACGCTGTCATCCTAATTAACAGTCTATCATTTGATTATGAACAAATTTAAGAACTAATCGATAAATCCTATCTTTATCGAAATAATCCTATCTTCATCTTTAAGAACTCAACCATCAACAGGCTGACGATTGGCTTTGGAACATAATTTCCAACAACTTCTACTTGTCCTAAAGCCACTCGGCACAGTATCTAATACCCATCTTCGACTTATGGTTGTCGAACTCCTTGATTGCTAGAACTTTAGTGAAGGAGTCGGCTAGGTTTTTCTTTTCATCAATCTTTTAAAGGTCGACGTCACTATGATCCACAATCTCACAGACCAAATGAAAGTGGTGCAGAATGAGCTTTGTTCGTTGGTGTGCCTTTGGTTTCTTTGCTTGAGCTATGGCGCCAGTGCTGTCACAGTAGAACAGGACTGGACCATCAATGGAGGGTGCTACTCCAAGCTCGATGATGAACTTTTTCAGCCACACAGCTTTTTTTGCTGCATCTGATGCTGCCATGTACTCTGCTTCGCAAATAGAGTCAGCCACTGTATGCTGCTTGAAATTTTTCTAGCAGATGGCTCCACCATTTAGAATAAAGATATATCCTAACATACTTTTACTGTCATCGTTATCAGATTGAAAGCTGGAGTCTGTAAATCCCACAAGCTTCAGATCTGACTTACCATAAACCAACCATTGATCCTTAATATTTCTTAAATACTTAAGGATGGTTTTAACCACCTTCCAGTGATGTTCTCCAGGGTTAGACTTATATCTACTCACTACTCCTAGTGAGTATGCCATGTCTGATCTCGTACATGTCATTGCATACATAATAGACCCTACTATCGAAGCATATAAAATTTTGCTCATATACTCTTTCTCTCTTCAGGAGTTGTCGGACAATCCTTCTTAGAAAAAAAATTTCTTAGCCTATCAGAAGATAGCCCTTTTTGGAATTCTCCATGCTGAACCTTTTCAGCATAGTTTCTATGTACGTGGATTGGGATATACCAAGCATCCTTTTAGATCTATCCATATAGATCTTCATCCCTAGGATGTAGGATGCTTCACCCAAGTCCTTTATGGAGAACTATGATGACAACCAGACTTTTATTCTTTGTAGTGCGGGGATGTTATTCGTGATTAAGAGAATATCATCCACGTACAAAATAAGGAATACTACTACTGGACCATTTGCCCATTTGTAAATGCAGGGTTCTTCTTCGTTCTTAACGAAGCTATACGTTTTGATCACTTTATCAAAATGCATGTTCCAACTTTAAGATGCATGCTTCAATCCATAAATGGATCTTTGAAGCTTGCATACTTTGGACTCATCTGTGGATGTGAATCCTTCAGGTTGTATCATATACACCTTTTCAGTCAACCTCCATTTAGGAAAGCTATCTTCACATCTATCTACCAGATCTCATAGTCCAGATGGGTAGTAATGGCAAGCATGATCTGAATGGACTTGAGCATTGCCACAAGGGAGAATATCTCGTCATAGTCAATACCATAACGTTGACGATACCCCTTGGTAACCAGACGGACATTACAGGTCTCCATCTTTTCATCTATGCCCCTCTTCCTTTTGAAGACCCATTTACACCCAATGGGTTTAACCCCTTCAGGTGGATCAACTAATATCTGTACATGGAATCCATTTCGGATCTCATAGCTTCTCGCCATTTCTTAGAGTCGGATCTCTATATCGCATCCATATAAGTGATCGGATCTTCATCGTTCTCATCGAGTTCGATGGGATCACCATCCTAGACCAAGAATCCATAGTATCTGTCTGGATGATGAGGTACTCTACTGAATCACCTTAATGGTGTGGGTTTACTAGGCTTCGGATCTGATCTAATAAAATCTGACCTAGGTTCAACATTTTGTGTCGGACTTTCTACCTATTAAACTTCATCAAGTTCAACCTTAGAGGCAATAGTTCCTTCATCAAGAAACTTCTTTTCCAAAAAGATCGCCCTAAGGCTAACAAACACCTTTTGTTCATCAGCATGGTAAAAATAGTATCCTTTGATATCTTTTGGGTGCCCTATGAATGTACACTTATCAGACCTAGGTCCAAGTTTGTCTGTAACTAACTGTTTGATATAAGCCGGGCACCTCCAAACCCTAAGGTGTAAAAGTGCTGGCTTATGCCCTGTCCATATCTCATATGGAATTTTAACTACAGACTTACTTGGAATCCTATTTAATAGATAATAAGCCGATTCGAGTGCATATCCCTAGAAGGATATCGACAAGCTGGTAAATCCCATCATGGATTGAACCATGTCTAACAGAGTCCAATTCCTTCTTTCAAACACACCATTATGCTGTGGTATTCCAGGAGGAGTCCATTGAAAGAGAATTCTATTCTCTCCTAGATATTGTTAGATATATGTGCCCTAGAAGTCAGAATTGGCTGACACTTGTAATACACTTCTAGGAGCAAAATTATAATTTTGATTATTATTAATAAAATGGGTAATTTTCTATCACATATGTATATTTAGTATCTATGATACATTCTTTGAGTTAATGGTAATGATAATTCATATTTTCAAGAGTTGAAAATTTAAGACATGAATAATCATTATTAACTCATAAAATACTCCCGACCATAGGATCATCACGAGGATGGTGATTGATCTAGAAGGTTGGTGTACAATCGCTTCTCTTTAGTAGATGAGTCTTGAGTCTACGGTGTGGAGACACCGGAGCGAGAGTACAGGTACTCGTTAGAGAATGAGGGCACTGAGCGTGACCACCTCGAGTAGTCATTAGGAAGTCTACCTTCTCGTCAATGACTGACTCGATGCTGCAGTGGTGTGTCTGGTTCTTTGACCTGAGGTGCATCGGATAGTTCACCTTGAGGGTGTTATAGTTTGACTACACCATTAACTCGATCTCCTAGCCATATGGAACCCTGAGGTGTATGTTGGCTATAGCATGTTCATTGTAGGAACTGGATTGCATCAAGATGGAATCTATCTACCTCGGTGGTAGAGGAGCAGCCCTATGATGATCATGAGAATCAAGTCCAGAAGCCCATGGCCATGGTAGAGTGAAATAATAGAAAGAGTTTCTATTTAGGTTTTCACATCGGACTTGAATCGAATGATTACATCATATGACAGAGACTAGGGTTTGACGAGTTCACCTTAACCCTAATCTGATCGGGCTCAAGATAGAAGAACTTAATCACACAGGTAGCTGCACCAAGAGGTTCGCATTCAGCTCTGATGGGTTGCCACCATATACTGCTAGGTGTCACTGGTGGATTTTGGGAGCAATTAGAATGATTTAGATGATCGATCATTCTAGCTGTTCGAATCAGAAGAGTTCTGATCCATCGAAAGGAGTTTCGATGATGTCGATGATAGAGATCATGACATATCCCATTACCATACAGAACTGAACCTAACTGGGTCACACAAATAAGGGTTTGAATCTGGTGATCATCAATTGAACTGATCCAGTTCAATTGATCTGAATGAGATTCAATTAGGTTCAAGGAAAATCGTGCTAGCACTCGATTGAACCTAACGTTCTTCTTTTACTATCATAAATAGTTGTCCTGACTGAGCCAAAGGAGTTTGTGCTCAATCAGAGGCCTTCACTTGGTCTGACTGGAGTCTGTCCAAGGTCAGAAAAGGGTTGTCTTATTTTGTAAGACAATACCTGCCATTTTTGGTCACCTGCCATTTCTCATCCTTTGACTTTGGTCAAAAGTTGACCTTTGACTGGTCAAATGTTGACCATTGATACTTTGACTTCTATCCACATGTCATGCACCTATTGGAGAGCTGGTGGGGGCCTGTCCCCCTGCCTAGAACCTGGCAAGGAGGAGGGCGCATGCCACCCTTGGCGTGTGCCCAAACTGGAGGCGCCCAGGAGTCCCTGTTGGATAGGGACTCCATCTCCCTTTTTGGATTTCGATTAGACTTCTTCTAAGAACCAAGTTTGACTGGTCTTAGGCACCATCTAAGGAGGAATCCAAGGGACTCTATTCCCACCAATCAGATTTAGATCTGATTTCACAAAGGGTTGTGATTGGTTGGGAAGAAGAGGAGTTGGATCACGCTTAGTCTATAAATAAGACCCTGCGCCCAACTCAAAAGGAATTGAAAATTCCCATGCCCCAAGGCTGCCTCTCCTCTCCTCCTCCATGCCAAAGTCCATCTTCTCCCTCTCCTCTCCACGTCCAAAAGGAGTTTTGGGATCTTAGTTGGTGCAATCCAGATCAAGAGAAAGGCGACAGAAAGCTAGAAGGCTGCACTGCTGCAAAGGACAACTGCTGATCTTCAAAAGGTAGTTTTGAAGATCCTCCAGATCAGATCCAGATCTGATTTTTGGAAATGTGATAGAGAAGAAGAGGATCTCTAGATCCAAGCCTGAGTGGATATCGGTAGAGGCCAGGCACTTGCGTGGCTAGATCCAGAACCTTCCGCTGCTTACAGGATCATCAATGGGTAATAGGATTACCCTACATCAAGGTAAATTAAATTTGATTTAATTTATTTAGATTTTATTTTTATTATTAAAATAATAAAATTAGATCTAAAATATCTCAAGATCTGATTAGGATCAAAGAGAAAAATTTTTGAAATATATCTCTTGATCTGATCAGATCTGAACGAACCTGGTCCGAAAAATCAGGATTTTCCTTCAACTGGTATCAGAGCCAAGGTTCTAAAAGTGTTTAGATCTAATTTTAAATTTATTTTAATTAAAAAATAAGTGATTTCAGATGTCACATGAGATGTGATCAGATCTAAAATCAAAAAAAATTAAAATTAAATGATTTGGATCTAAGATTAGAAAATATGCATGACTAGTTCTAAAATAGAATAGTTCTATAGAATAGTCTTGCATGTTTTAATTTAATTTGATTAAATCATATTTTAGATCTATTTATTTACTATTTTTTGATATTATAATTATTATAATAATATCTAAAAAATAGTAAATAAAAATTATTTAATTTTAAACATCATATGAGATATGATTGATGCATGTCTAGACTAGTTGTAGAATAGTTCTACATAAGTTATCTAGATTAGAATTTATTTTGATTAAGATCAATTTAAATCTAATTTTTTAGATTATTATGAGATAATTTAGATCTAAAAATATGCATGATTCGATACATGAGATGTATGCAAAATATGCCATGATTAGATCTAATTTGTATATGAGATATATGATATAGATCTAAAACTTATTTTGTAGTATTGCATGTTCCTGATTAAGGCATTCCTCTTGGCCGTCCGGTCATAAGAATGAAGAAGGGTTTAAAGGCCCTCTCCTTCCCATTCGATGGGGTGTTCTTATGATGTGTAGGGGTGCTGCGTGTTCGTCCTTAATCAGAAACCCAAAACTTACTTTCTGCAAAACCCTAGATCCTGAAACCCTAGGATTTATTGTGCATATTTTGTTTATGAACCCTACTTAATTAAGAATTAAGATTATGGAAATATTAATTAGGTCTAAAATTGAGAATTTTAGATCTAAGACATATTCATAATACTGGGTTCGGGCTTGGGTAGCTCAATTAGGTCTAAGCGGTTGATCAAACCGAATCAAGAGTTGGTTAGATGGGATCAACAATGCTTAAATTGACCAGCCTAATAGGATTAAGTCTGGGTCAAGATCGAGTCACGATCAAGCAAGACCTAATTAGGCTCAGAGGTTAGAGTCTGGATTGTAGGCTAACCCAATTGGTTCTGGCTCAATAATTTGGTGTCTAAGGTAAGTTTGGCACATACGACCGACTGGATTTTTAATTGGAAGCTACTCGACCTGAATGCATTCTTGTACGAGTTAATGGCATATTCCTTCCACCGGTCTCACTTACCTGGCCATATCTGTTGACACAGTTCTGATCTGAGGTGGTCAATAATCCGAGCTAACCCATGCCACTAGGTTAGTCATAATTGTTATGACTATGACAAGTCTAGTTTAATGAGACCTGAATCAATTCTCCCTAAGAAAAGATTAAGTCTGAGGTCTTCCACCATTGTAGATGTGCGGGCCCTTTCCGGGGTTGATTGTTCTCGGCTGGATACAGTGGCTCAGTTGCACCGAAGAAGATGCAACCATGTCTATTAGGCATTGGATGCTATGGGCTGGAGGATGAGTTGGGCTCAATATTTCGGATATGGTGAGAGACTCAATTAGGAATCCAGTCTATGCAAATGGTGGGTCTGACTTAACTAAGGAGTGGATCAATATTCTGGATACGGTGAGATTCATGAATTAGAGACCAAGTTTGGGTGCACCATGATTAGAGAATCATTGAACAAGAGTTGTTCACTCATTGGCTAACCCATCACCAATAACTGTTAGGTGAGGTGATGAGTCAGTTGGTGAGACCGCACCACCCACTAGAAATCATTAATCATGGAGATTTTTGCATCTCTACAGAGGGAGTGTAGGGATCCGAGAAAATAGTGGAAGCTAATTTGTTTAAAAATAAAATCTCTAAATAAATTGGTCAAGTCATAATTACAGTATCTAACTAGAATCTTTGACTCTCTATAGGAAAATGTCTGCGTCCAACCCATTAGCACGTATCCTGGACACACATAGACTGACCGGAACCCAATTATAAAGATTGGCTCAGGAACTACAAAATCATTTTGGGTTCGAGAAGTTAACCCATGTATTGGACCAGGACCCTCCCACCTTACCAGCCCGTCCATCCACTGAACAGAGAGCGTCTCTGAAAAAATGGATAGACGAAGATAATAAGGCCAGATATTACATGTTGGGCTCGATGTCTGATGAGCTCCAGCGCCAACATGAAGATATCGGGACTGCTCGCCAAATGTTGGCTCACCTGCAGGAGATGTTTGGTGAACAGAGTCGCGCAGCCAAGTATCAAGTCACGAAATGACTTTTTAAGGCTAAGATGCGTGATGGGCAGTCAGTCCAAGATCACTGTCTGATGATGATCAAGGACATGGAAGAGCTTGAGAAGCTCGGTGTGAAGTTAGACTTGGATCTGCAGAATGATATTATTCTGCAATCCTTGACTGATGCATATGGGCAATTCATCATGAATTACCACATGCATAAACTTCAAAATTTCTTGGCCGAATTAATGAATATGCTGGTCACCGCTGAGCTTTCTATGAAAGGTTCTAAAGGCTCAGTTCTTGCTATGGAACATGGACTTCTTCCAAAAGAAAGTCTTATGGAAAGAAAAAGAAGTCTGTGAAAAAGCAAGAAGGTGGAAGGAGCAAAGAAGAAGAAGGCAGAGCCGAAGATGAAAGCCGCTGCCAAAGGAAAGTGTTTCCATTGCAACAGCGACGGCCATTGGAAGCGGAACTGCCCTACTTACCTGGCCACCCTGAAGAACAAGAAGGAAGGTCCTTCTGGAGGTATGCTCGTTATTGAGTCTAACCTTACGATTTCTTCTGCATCCAGTTGGGTGCTTGACTCTGGTTCTAGTGCTCATCTGTGCACTTCCATGCAGGGTCTTGAGGATAGCAGGAGGCTGAGGGATGGAGACATGATCCTACGCATCGGTAATGGAGCAAGAGTTGCTGCAGTAGTCGTGGGAACATACCCTCTTCGATTACCATCTGGTTTAGACTTAGTTTTGAAAGACTAAAAGATTGTTATTATGTGCCTGCAGCTAGCAGGAATTTGATTTCTGTTTCATGCTTAGCACTAGAAGGCTATGTGATTACCTTCTTTAAGGACCATTGTAACATTCTTTATGAAAGAAATAAAATTGCAAATGGTTTCCTTATTAACGGTCTTTATCAGCTACATATTGATGTACCTGTTCTAACTATCGAGCAAAACGTGAATGCCAAATGACCTAGGGATAGTCCAAATGATAGATATCTATGGCACCTGAGATTAGGTCATATAGCAGAAGATAGGATCAACAAATTGGAGAAAAATGGGCTATTGAGTCCATTGACTTCCGAGTCATATCCAACTTGTGAATCTTGTCTTCAAGGCAAAATGACCTAAACTCCCTTTTGTTAGGACATGGGGAGAGGGCCACAGATCTCCTTGCCCTAGTACATACTGATGTGTGCGGCCCATTTGATGTGCCGGCTAGAGGCAATTTTGTCTACTTCATTACCTTTACCGATGATCTGTCTAGGTATGGGTATGTGTATCTTATGAGACACAAGTCTGAAGCTTTTGAAAAGTTCAAAGAATTCAGACATGAAGTAGAAAAACAAACTGAAAAACCCATTAAGGTTCTTCGATCAGATCGAGGAGGTGAATACCTTAGCCAAAAATTCCTAGACTATCTCAAGGAAAATGGCATAGTCTCTCAATGGACTCCACCAGGAACACCTCAACTCAATGGGGTTTCAGAACGGAGAAATCGGACCCTATTAGATATGGTCCGATCCATGATGAGCTTCACAGACCTCCCTGATTTTCTTTGGGGACACTCATTGTTAACTTCAATTTATCTACTGAATAGGATTCCCTCTAAAACCGTTCCTACCACATCGTATGAGATATGGCACGGTAAGAAATCAAGTCTGAGTCATCTCAGAATTTGGGATTGTCCAGCTCATGTCAAAAGATAACAAGCAGACAAGTTAGAGTTTAGGTCCTTCAGAGCTCGATTCATAGGATATCCTAAAGAGTCATTAGGATACTATTTCTATATTCCAGAAGACCACAATGTGATTGTGAGTCGACATGCCATCTTTCTTGAAAAATAGTTTATTCAAGATAGCGACATTGGAAAGCAGATTAAGCTTGATGAGAAAGTCTCATGAATAATCATTATTAACTCATAGAATGCTCCCGACCATAGGATCATCATGAGGATGGTGATTGATCTGGAAGGTTGGTGTACAATTGCTTCTCTTTAGTAGATGAGTCTTGAGTCTATGGTGTGGAGACATCGGAGCGAGTGTATAGGTACTCATTAGAGAACGAGGGCACTGTGCGTGACCACCTCGAGTAGTCATTAGGAAGTCTACCTTCTCGTTAATGACTGACTCGATGCTATAGTGGTGTGTCTGATTCTTTGACCTGAGATGCATCGGTAGTTCACCTTGAGGGTGTTATAGTTTGACTACACCATAACTCGGTCTCCTAGCCATACGGAATCCTGAGGTGTATGTTGGCTATAGCATGTTCATTGTAGGAACTGGATTGCATCAAGATGGAATCTATCTACCTCGGTGGTAGAGGAGCAGCCCTATGATGATCATGAGAATCAAGTCCAGAAGCCCATGGCCATGGCAGAGTGAAATAATAGAAAGAGTTTCTATTTAGATTTTCACATTGGACTTGAATCGAATGATTACATCATATGACAGAGACTAGGGTTTGACGAGTTCACCTTAACCCTAATCTGATCGGGGCTCAAGATAGAAGAACTTAATCACACAGGTAGCTGCACCAAGAGGTTCGCATTCAGCTCTGATGGGTTGCCACCATATACTGCTAGGTGTCACTGGTGGATTTTGGGAGCAATTAGAATGATTTAGATGATCGATCATTCTAGCTGTTCGAATCAGAAGAGTTCTGATCCATCGAAAGGAGTTTCGATGATGTCGATGATAGAGATCATGACATATCCCATTACCATACAGAACTGAACCTAACTGGATCACACAAATAAAGGTTTGAATCTGGTGATCATCAATTGAACTAATCTAGTTCAATTGATCTGAATGAGATTCAATTAGGTTCAAGGAAATCGTGCTAGCACTCGATTGAACCTAACGTTCTTCTTTTACTATCATAAATAGTTATCCTTACTGAGCCAAAGGAGTTTGTGCTTAATCAGAGGCCTTCACTTGGTCTGACTGGAGCCTGTCTAGGTCAGAAAAGGGTTGTCTTATTTTAAGATAATACCTACCATTTTTGGTCACCTACCATTTCTCGTCCTTTGACTTTGGTCAAAAGTTGACCTTTGACTGGTCAAATGTTGACCATTGATACTTTGACTTTTGTCCACGTGTCATGCACCTATTGAAGAGTTGGTGGGGGCCTGTCCCCCTATCAGAACCTGGCAAGGAGGAGGGCGCACGCCACCATTGGCGTGTGCCCAAGCAAGAGGCACCCAGGAGTTCCTGTTGGATAGGGACTCCATCTCCCTTTTCGATTCCGATTAGACTTCTCCTAAGAACCAAGTTTGACTGGTCTTAGGCACCATCTAAGGAGGAATCTAAGGGACTCTATTTTCACCAATCAGATTTAGATCTGATTTCATAAAGGATTGTGATTGGTTGGGAAGAAGAGGATTTGGATCATGCTTAGTCTATAAATAAGATCCTGTGCCCAACTCAAAGAGCAATCAAAATTTCCATGCCCCAAGGCTGCCTCTCCTCTCCTCCTCTATGCCAAGTCCACCTTCTCCCTCTTTTCTCCATGCCCAAAGGAGTTTGGGATCTTAGTTAGTGCAATCCAGATGAGAGAAAGACGACAGAAAGCTAGAAGGCTGCACTATTGCAAAGGACAACTGCTGATCTTCAAAAGATGTTTTGAAGATCTTCCAGATCAAATCCAGATCCGATTTTTGGAGACGTGATAGAGAAGAAGAGGATCTCTAGATCCAACCTGAGTGGATACCTGTAGAGATCAGGCACTTGCGTGGCTAGATCTAGAACCTTCCGCTGCTTACAGGATCATCAATGGGTAATAGGATTACCCTACATCAAGGTAAATTAAATTTGATTTAATTTATTTTGATTTTATTTTTATTATTAGAATAATAAGAATCAGATTTGAAACATTCCAAATCTGATTAGGATCAAAGAGAAATTTTTTTTGAAATATATCTCTTGATCCGATCAGATCTGAACGAATTTGGTCCAAAAAATCAGGATTTTCCTTCAGATATGTGAGAAACTCATTAGAAAGGTATTCTCCTTCTCGATCAGATCAAAGAGTTTTAATACTCTTTCTAGTTTATTTTTCTACTTCACTTCAAAATCGTTTAAACATTTCAAAAGAATCTGACTTTTGTTTCATCAGATAGACATATCCATATCTACATAGATCATCTATGGAAGTGATGAAGTAGACCTATCCACCTCTGGCACTTATGCTCATTGATCCACATACATCAGTATGTACTAGACCTAAGAGCTCATTGGCTCTTTCATCTTTTCCATTGAAAGGTGACTTGGTCATTTTACCAAGAAGATAGGACTCACAGGTTGGAAGTGATTCACAATCATTAACTTCGAAGATTCCCTCATAAGTCAACCTATTTATCCTGTTCTTGTTTATATGGCCTAGCCTATAGTATCATAAGTAAATATCTGATACACTATCTAATCTAGGGTGCTTGTCGGTAGAATAGACTATATTAATAGGTTGCGATAACATATATACGCCATTGTTTAATTGTCCATAGAAAGCAGTAACACCATTCATAAGGACATTATAAACTCGTTTCTTTATTGAAATTTCATAATTGTTTATGGCCAAAAGGCCTACAAAAATCATATTTAAAAAGAAATTAGGACAGAAATGACAATCACTAAGAACAATAGTATGATATTCAAATACAAGTTTCAGAATTCCTAAAATTAGAACTGAAACTGGTCTTCCATCTCCAACGTTCAGGAATCTCTCATCTTGCTCGAATTTTCTACTGATCTGTAACCCTTGCAATGAATTACAAATATGGTAAGGGCTACTAGTATCTAATATCCAGTCAGTAATATCATAAATAGAGACATTGCAAGAAGTTATCATATAAATACCTTGCCCAGCAATAGCTTGCTTCTTTCTTTGTCTGTTCGAAACTAGGGAGGCAATGTATCGAGGATAGTTCCTCTTCTAGTGCCTCCACTTCTTACAAAAGTAGCATTCAGCTTGACTCTTATCAGACTTGGTCTTTAGGGTCTAAGCTTGCACAGGTGTCCTAGCATGAACATGCACCTTCTTGGCTTTCTTCTTCTTGTTCTTCTTTTCTTTTCTAAAGGATCGAGAATGAGAAGACGAACCGCCCACTAAGTTCACCAACTCCTTATGGAATTGGTGATCCTTCTCAAAGTTCTAAAGTAACCCCAGTAACTTATGGTAGTCCACTTCAGGCTTTGACATTCTATGATGTGTAAGGAATGGGAGATAAGACTTGGGCAATGAGTTCAGTATTGCATCTTTTGTAAGTTATTTGTGCAAGAGAAAGCCGAGCTTGCTCAAGCGCTCTATTAGCTCGATCATGTATAATACATGATTAGTGACAGAGGCACCATCCCACATTTTGGCATTGAAGATGGCACAACTAGTCTTGTGCCTCTCAACATCATCGGGTGTGCCAAAAGAATCCTTCAACACTTGGAGCATTTCGTTTGGCTGAGCTGTCTCAAACTTACGATTGAATTTATCGCTCATTGCAACCAGCATAATGCAACACACTGTGATTTGATCACTGAGCCACTTTTGATAAGTGTCTTCGACTGTTCTATGTGCATTGGCAGCTAGCTCCTCAGGTGCAGGATCCGTCAGCACATTTAGGATCCGTTCATGCTTCAGGACAATCTTCAACTTTTGTACCAGCTACCAAAGTTAGATCCCACTAACTTATCATTATCCAATAATGATCGGAGCGATAGAAAAGTGGCCATGCCTGCACTAAGAAAAATCAAAATCTAATTAGTAATTGATTCATTAAACCTAAAGATTTGGACTTTAATCAAAAGATTTCTCTCATTATTTTATTCAAATTAGTAGCCTCTACCTCCAATTCGAGGAATTACCCTAATTTCTTAGTGGATACTAAAATCCACATAGACTGTACACAAGTCCAACTTTGATTGGCCCACCCATGTACATCTAAGGATAGGTTCATAATCAATTATTTCTCTAAATAATTTTTAGTAATTAAATTTTGCCCTAGGCCCTAATCAGTTGGCTTTGGCCTTCTCAGAAAAGGGTCCAATTAGGTCCAACCATTAACATGACCATACTTGGCCCATCTAACCAATGAATAATTAGGCCTAACTTTGGTTGCCCCACCTAACTACCATTTAGAAAGATGTATCCAAGAGATCATATAATGAATGATAATTCCATTAACCGATAAGCACTAGGCCTTTGGGCCTCCAATGATTATCCAACTGATGGATCCATTATCATCCACTTTAATGGGAGGCTATGATCCAGTAATCATATAACTATTTTATTTTAGGGATCTAATAATTTTAGAAAATTTATTTATAGAAGTGAGTAGGTCAGATTAACCAACTTATCATGATCCTCCCACTAACTTCACCAAGTCAGCTTAAGGGAGACCATTAATAGGTTGGTCTATGAGCACCTAAATCAGTCAAACTGATTTACCTAGCTAACATGGGTTAGCTTGAATAGTCAAGTAATCCGATCAAAACATAATCTCACCAAGAGGCCAGGTAAGTTCGATCAGTGGAAGGGTCTGCCAGGCTTGCCTTAGACACCATCAGAAATGGTTAGGTAAGCGGGCAGCCAATTAAAAACCACTAGTCTGGTTTATCTTAGACACCAACGAGTTTAATTAGTTTCAATTAGATCAACTTAACAGTTCATACTAGACTGTATAGCCAAGAATCAAGTCCATCTTGAGTCTTGTTAAAGATATGGACTTGACCAACTATAACTATTATAATTGATCTAGAGAATCCTTGACCTAATCTAAGACAATAATTGATTAGATTTAGTCAATTCTCTAATTAAGTCCATTCTTTAATCTAACCCAAGGTCTAACCCAATTAATGGACCTAATCCCTACTAACCTATTTAACCCAATGTGTTATGATTTGTGTCTTAGGATCTTCAATTCACAATCCTAAATCCTAATCAATCAACTTTTTAATTCTCAATTAAGTTTTGAGCTAAGGATTGGGGTTCAGCTTTTTAAAAATAATTTTTATGTTTGTAAAATATTTTTATAACATGATTCTATCAACTAAGTTGTATGTTTGATTCATAATCAATATGCAAGTAAAATAAACATAAAACTATTTTAGATCTAATCTAAACAGGTTCATGTAATTGAAATAGTTTCAATAATAATCAATCATAAATCTTTCTAGATCAAATCTAACATATTTATGATGATTGAAATTAGATTAAAATATTTTTAATTAGATCATAAAATTTCTTAAATCTAATCTAAAATTTAATGATCAATATTTTAGATCAGCACGTACTAGAACAACCTATTCACTATAAGGGATAAACCTTATAGTAGGACAATCTTATGGCAGTCCATACAATCTAAAATATTTTATTTTATTTTATTTTTATTTTTAATTTTAGATTATAGATTAGATCTAATATAAGAGATAATCTAAATATGCATAAAAATTATGTAATAACAACCTAGGCTCTGATACCAATTGAAGGTACCAGATCTAAGATTTCACAGATAGATCTTGAAACTTTTTCAAGATCTTACAATAAAAGATTTAAATAAATCTAAAATTTATTTAAATAATCATATAAATACCTAGATCTCAGATCTATTATATGATTAAAATATGATATTAAATTAAAAATTAAAATTAAATAAAAAAATATTGATCAAATCAACCTAGATCTATACTACATAAATTGCATGTATGAAGTTTATGGATCAGATCTATTACTTGAGCAAGTTTAGACGTTCTAACTTGCTGATCTATGCTTGAGGATGAAGTCATGAGCTGCACACACATTCGATCTCTAGGAGTCATCCACACGAGCCTACGATCTTTGATCTAAAGTCTGATGCAGGAAATCAGCACAACATGCTAGTACTGTACTGATTCTTCTTCGACGATCGATTCGATGCTCTCTTCTTCAAAATTTGGACTCTCCAAAATATAAGAAGGAAGATGAAAGTTTGTTGATCTGAGACTCTCTCAAAAAAATTCAAAAGAAAGGAGGAAAGATTGAAAATAAAATAGCCCTAGAAGAAGACCCTCTTCTTCTTCTTTTTTCTCTCACCTAGACACTTGTTTGGTGCCTATGGAACCCCCATGCCCAAGGATCCTCTTTTCTTGATTTTTGCACACCCCAAACCTCTTCCAAAGCTCTATATTCTATAAAAATAATTAGAATAAAATTCATCCAATAAATAGAGAAAAAGAAGAGTTCAAGTTTGGTCAAATTCATAGACTAGGAATATCCAAACATGGGAAGTTGTTGGGGCGCCCAACTCTTGGGCACCTCCTCCACAATTTTTGGTGTGGACCAGTAAGGGAGGGTGCATAAAAAAGAAGATTATTTTTATATAATAAGAGAAGAATTAATTAAAAGAGAGGGTGGCACTCAAGGGAAGATGTTTTGATCAACAAGGATTATATCTCATAGAATTCTAAGCAAAATCAATTCCTCATTTGACTTGGTCTACCACCTAACTTTCAAATATGACTTGGAGGAAGAGAGGGGGCATAAAAATCAGAAAGAAAGGGATTTTCCTTAAAAAATACCTAAAAAGTAGGTTTGGGGGGCGTTGGGATCAAGGTGGCGCAAGGAGATAGGGAGTCCTAGTCACACTAGGACTTCTATTTTGACTTGGTCAAATAAGATATTTTAACCAAATAAAATCAAGATTAAATCAACCCAATTAAATAAAATCCTAATTCATTTGAGAACTTAATTAAATTAGATTAAATTAGATTTAATTCTAATTTATTTTTAATCAAATTAAAAAATTGGGTTAATCCGAATCCTAGTTAGACTAGGACTAGTTCTTCCTTTCACTTGGCTTATCCAATAAACCAATTAGACTTGATCCAATCAAGCCCAAATCAAATTTAATTAAATCATATTTAATTAAACTTAATCTCAACCTATTGGCTTAATCAAATTAAGTCAATTAGCAATCTAATTGCTAATCAATCCTCCTGCAATATTTATACTAGATTAAACACCAATCGTATTGATTGTTTAACCCTAGAATGATTCTCAATCATTGATCAACCATCTGATCAGATTATAAACTCTAATGTGTGTGACCTCATAGGTTCGAATCTAAGTTGGTAGTATAGGAATAAATTTTTATATCAATCAAAGTGACCATCTAGCAATGATATCCGATGGCCGGATAGGTCGAAGGTGTAGAACACCATCCTTAGAATCCATGAGAATATAGTTTCCATATAATTCATGTCCTTGACCACAATGCTCTTAGGACACATCAGAGTTCAACTATCGACTCTGATCAGGTTGTCCACATTGTATTTTAAAATATCGAATCCATTTGATGGATTATTCTGGCCAAGGTTTTGCTATATTGAAATATAGTGATACATTCTTCTTCAACTCTTGGAGTGGTCAATTCCATCTCGATCACACTCCGACTTTGCAAGTACTTGATTGTGCCCAAAAACCTATCATTGCTGAATTAGAAATTCAATTAGTCTAGTACCAAAGCACAGTGAGTTATTTGTAAGTCACTGAGGTGATCTCAGGTTTAAGGGATACTTATACCTATATCGCATCAGAGACATTCTTGATAGTAGAATGCTCTGATGTTGGTTATATTCAATGATGATGTACCCATACATCTTACCTGTATGCTATACCAGTATCTTCATATGCCTTGGTTAAGAGGACAACCAACCTATATGGCATATAGTGATCTATGCTCGATAGACACTGTTGTCCTAATTAACAATCTATCATTTGATCATGAATAAATTTAAAAACTAATCGATAAATCCTCTCTTTATCAAAACTAAATAGTCCTAAGGACTTCATCACAATAATGGAGTTCGTTAGAAGATGTAAACTTATGATGAAAAAAAATGCCAAAATTTTTTTCATTAATTAATAAATCAATTATAATATCTCAACCATCAACAGGCTGATGATTGACTTTGGGACACATCCCTACTAAGGATAGTTGAAACATCCAAAATCACATATATCCAAATAAGATTGTGGAGGTGCTAGCTCATAAATACCGCTAACTACACCCTAGCATACCCCTACCAAGGATAGTCAAAATAGCTTAGATATTATAGAGCCCCACCGGGCAAAGTTTCACTATGAAGGTGCCAGCTGAATATTTCTTTTTCATAAACAATATCATAATTCATCCCATAGGTTTATTACTCTTATGGGTCACCGGCTGAAAACCAATTCAATAAAATGCTTTCTGCTCAAAACTTGCCTTGCTATTCCTATAGGAATATATATACACACATATCATACATATATATAACATGTTAACTATGACAACCACTTTCATTACCAAAGTTGCAATCACATATTCCATACAGCATTAGTAAAGAACAATTCACTTTCAGAGTATATTTTATTCATAGCAAAGTCTAGGAAAGAAAACACCATTATTAGATAGTAAATTTATTCACCTTAAAATGATTATCCAACCATTCTAGAGCTTGATTCACTTAGAACACTTTTTGAGTCCTCTTCTTCTCTTATAAAATTGGTAAACACTATTTAATATAAAATTCACATGATATCTGAACATGCTTGGTTATGCTTTGCTTTTATATGCTTATTCTTAATCATACAAACTCTTGCTTCGACTTAACATCATTTGCCCTAGCTTAGGTTCAACAAAATTTTGACAAAACTTTAGTCTTTCCACTATTTTCCCTCTTCATAATCTATTATAAATTCAGCCAATATGAACTCTGTTAAATGTATGCCCTAGAAGCCAAATTGGCCAATACTTGTTAAATACTTTTTAGGGGCATTTTCATAATTTTAACTTAAACTAATAAATGGGTTATTTATTCTATCACATTGTATATTAAAGTATCTATGATACACATCCATTGAGTTAACAAGCATGATAACACATATTCTCAAGAGTTAAGAATTTAAGGCATGTGTTATCATAATTAACTCATAAATTGCTTTTGATCGTAGGATCATCACGAGAATGATGATCAATCTAGAAGATCGGTGTATGATCACTTTCCTAGGATAGATGAGTCTTGAGTCTATGGTGTGGAGACACTGGAGTGAGAGTATAAGTACTAGTTTAGAATGAGGATACTGAGCATGACCACCTCGAGCAATCATAAGGGAGTCTACCTTCTTGTCGATGACTAGCTTGAAGTTGTAGCATGTATCTGGTTCTTTGACTTGAGGTGCATCGGCAGTTCACCTTGAGGATGTTATAGTTTGACTATATCATAACTTGGTCTCCTAGCCATTCAAAATCCTGAGGTGTATGTTGGCTATAGCATGTTCATTGTAGGAACTAGATCATACCAAGATGGGATCTATCAACCTCGGTAAAGTAGTGGTCCTATGATGTTGACCCACTGATTAATTTTGATGATTCCAAAATATTGAGTATAAATGATACTAATCATGTATTTCAAGAATATATGTAGATCTTTTTAGATGTTCAAATTGAAGAAATTAATCTAAGAAAAGATCCACACAAAAATCACCAAGTCAAGAGCTTCAAGAAAATTAAATTGATAAAGATCCTTAAAGAAGGGCAAAATCATAATTTTATCAAGTTAAAAGAAAATATGTTTCAAAAGTCTTAAGAGTAACTAGAGAAAAATTCTGATCTTTTAAGGTAATTTCATATTTTTTAGATGTCAAATTTGAAAAAAAATCAAGTTTTAGAAAAAGGATCAATCCTAGGGATGATCCATTGGTCATCTTCTTTTGAAATAGATAGCTTAGCACACTTCAGCACGTTATTTTTATATGTTCCATAAAAGGATCGACCCATGGGTCGATCCCTAGTGAAAGGGTTGACCCCTGGGTCGACCTTTATTGCATAGAAACTGAATAGAAAACTGAATTTTTGAGTACTGTCCAAGTGCTGACACCTAAGAAAAAAGTATCGATATTTGAGAGAAAAATATCAAAATCTGAGTAAAAAGTATCAACCCTATAGCAAAGTGTCAACCCCAAGCACGGAACAGGCCTAACGACTAGTTTTCTATAGCTTTTTAAATGGTCATTTCTCCACTCTAATGGCTAGTTCAAGACTTTCAACAGCTAGAACTGATTCTCTAGCCATCACCAAGAATATAAAAGGCTAGAAAAATATTTGAAAAGTAAGATTAAAAAAATTTAAAATAAAATCATTTTGGATTTAAGAGGTTTTCATTGTACATCAAAAAGAGAGGAAAAAGAGAGGAACTAAGCTTTGATTTCAAAGAGCATTCAAGAGTTATCTTTTACAACATCTCAAGCAACCTCTCAGTATCATTTGAAGAGAAGTGAAGCTTCAAAAAAGCACATATTCAGCCACTTCTTCAAGCTTGAAAAGGGTTCTTTTTTTATTTTTATTTTTGTGCTAAAATTTTATATTTGTATCTTTGTTTCTTTATAAGTTTCTTTGAGGAAAGAAACTTAGGATATAGGTTGGTCCAAACTGATAATTGGATGATATAAAGATTATGGTTGATGCTCCTAGGTTAAAACCAATTGGATTGATAGTGAACCCAGAAAAACTATCGATGTAGGATTGTGGTTGGTGAGCTCGACAAAACCAACTGAATTTATTTGTAATCCTGGGTTAAAACAAACACATTGTAATCTAGGGATTATAGTGAAATTTTCAAGGAGAGCTTGGAGAGTGTATGTAGCTGCGGGGTTGCACTGAATCACTATAAAATTCTTGTGTATTTGTATTGTATTTTGTTTTTCTTGTCTTCATTACTTGCTTTATATATTTGTGTTATCTAGTTGATTTTAATTTTACTACTGCATTGCATATCCATCACAAACACTCAAGTTTTATTAATTAGAAGCATATGTTTACTTAGAATTTTAATTTGGCCAAGATTTTAAAAGAACTCAATTCATCCTTTTTCTTTGTTGCTATCTCTAGGCAACAAGTGGTCTCAAAGCAGGTGCTTTGTTATTAGTTATTGACCTAATCCTCAAGAGCTAAAGATCTTAGCGATCTAAATGGATTCTTTATTTAGTGAAGGCTATTCTATTGAAAGACCTCTAATGCTTAATGAATCAAATTATAGTTATTGGAAAGCATGCATGTGTATCTTCATACAAGCACATGATTATAACTTATGAAAGATTATAATCAATGGCTCACACACTCAAAGTATTGCTTGAGCATGATAAAAAAATGAACCAACTAAATGCTAAAGCAGTGAATTTACTTTATTGTTCATTAGACATAAATATTTTTAATGTAATTTCTTCATGTATTTCAGCAAATCAAATATGAAAGAATTTAGAAACTACTTTTAAGGAAGCAAATCAAAGAGAAATATCAAGCTTCCAAGAAGAAAAGGTATCCCAACTCATGCCTTATGGTGCATGAAGATGAAAAGAAGAAGAAAAGAAAGAAACAAAAGAAAAAGAAAACAATGATTAAGAGAAAGCAAGGCAAAGAAAAGAATGAGAAAGAAGAGGAAGGTATAGAAAGTTGTTGCCTCATGGCTTAAAATAATGAGGTATATCATGAACACTCCTTAGAATTTTTTTTTAATGTATTATCCGAAGCCTTTATGAGTTAATAGATGAATATAAAAAAGTAAGGCTATAAAATAAAGAGCTTAGAAAATTTAACTTATCTTTGATTGAAGAGAAAAATAAAATTTTGAGTAAAAAAGAAGATCTATTGAAAAATATAGAAAACAAAGATTTTTTAGAACAAATTGAAATCCTAACTAAAAAAAATGAGAATATAGTTAAATTTGAAAATTCTTTAGTTAAAAGAAATGTTGAGCTTAAAAAGAAAAATGATACTTTAAACTCCTTTCTAAAAGAAAATAAAAATCTTTTAATTGAAAAGAAAGAGATCTTGGGAAAAAATAAAAAATTAAGAAGAGAAGTTGAGATTTTGAAACCTATTGCAGAAAAGTTTATAATTAGCTTTCAAAATTTTTAATTTATGGTAAAAACTAATGGGGCTATTTTCAATAAAGTAGAAATCGATTTTAATATTTTAAGAAAACAACACAATGATAAAAATATTTTCACAAGAGATTCAACTAAAAATTATTCTATTAAGTGCTTTAAATATAATCAAATTGGTCAACAAATTTTAGAATATAATTTTAAAAAAATTGATCAAACTTTGATTAAACAAATTTGGATTCTAAAGAGAACCTTGAGTACTAACTCCTATGGATCCAAGATGACTTGGATACCAAAAAGAAATAATTAAGTGATTTTGCAGGTGCATCAAGGATCCAAATGAAATGAAAGGAAGAAAATTTTTATGGATGCCTTGAAAATAAAAAGAGATGGATATTGATGCATGGTATAATCTAAACTTTTTCTCACATCATACCATCAATGATTGTTAAAGTTATTTTAATTAAATCTATTAACTTTAATATGATTTTATATTATATTTACTTGCTTAAAATTTTTTTTATGTATTAGTAAGATTAGTATGATTGATTGATTTTGATGATTTGAATACTTTGATTTAAGAGATCAATATATTCTCCTCCAAGTATCATATTATGATATGAATTGAATTTATCTTAAAATTTAGCACGATATTTTTAAGCCTCCCTATATCAATTTTGCTATTGAGAAACTTAAACTAAAATAAGTTTAATTATCTATAAAACTATTTGATTGCAAAATATTAAAGTAAAACTGATTTTTGGTATTCCCCCATAAGATGCTTAAATATTGATTTTTTTTTTAAAACTTTGCATGATCTAAGTACTTGAAGATGAAATATCTATCTATTAAACTTAAGTGCTTGATATTGCATTGCATCTTAGTCTTATCTTAAGGATTCAAAACTTTCTTAGTTGAAATAAAAAAAAATATAGAGCCTACATCTAAATTTTTTTCTTTTGATACTCTTGATTATCATACTCCAATTGATCAAATTTTTGATTTTAAAATTTGATTTGAATATTATCTTTGATTTCTATCTTGCTTGCATATTAATTTCTATCTAAATTGGTCAAATTTTCTCGAATGAAGTTCCTTGAAGTATTGATCTAATCTTTTTTTTTTAAAAAAATGAGTATGTCTAATGATGTTATTTGTTTGATTTCTATGCTTATTTAATTGATTCAATATGTGCTCATTTTATAAAACTAAGAGAAAGATATTAATGATTAATTAAATTAAAAAAATGATGAGAGAAAATTAAAAAGATTAAATTTTTTGGTATAGAAATTATCATTGAAATATTAAAGATAAATTATTTTTGAAACTTAGAAATTATTTAATGTTTTCTAAGAAAAGGATGAAATGATTTGTTTTAGGATAACTAAAAATCTCTTAACTTGAATTATTTGCTAATAGCAATTTAAATTTATTTTTTTAATTTTTAAGTGATATCAAACTTTTAAGAAAATCATTAATTGATCTAAATTTCAGTTCTATTAATATCATAAAAACTTCTAAGCAAATTATCTTTGATTCAAAATTATTATTTGATCTAAATTTTAATTTAATTAATATCATAATTTTTATCAAAAAGTTTATTTCTATCTTGAATTCCATCACATAGCTTATATGATATCATTTGAGATAAAATTAAGAATTTCATATCTTTTCTAAACTTGATTAAATTATATGATTAAATTATATTTCTTGAGAAAAGAAAGATCTAAGTTTAAATAAAATATCTCTCTATGATTTATTTTGTATGATTTATTGATATCAATTTAAATTAACTTATCAAAATAATTTGATCTGAATTTAAATTTATTCATCTTTTTCGATCAAAAACTTCAATGATTGATATTAAATAGATCATTATTATCCTATATTCTATTACTTTATCTTTGACAAAAAGAAGAAAATATCCTTGAGTATAATTTGGTTTGCATGAATATATTTTTTACATTATATCTTGAATAAATTATAAGATTAGTACCTTTATGCTTCAAATTGATTGATACTACTTAAGAAAAGAAAGAGATAATTTTTTTAAAAAAATTTCTTTTGATATATCTAAATTCTTAATTTTGAAAGGATCTATATATCTTGGATTTATAAAGTTCAAAGAAATAAACAAAAAACTTCTTTCAAATGGCACAAACAAATAATTTCGCAAAAACTTATCATAATTGTTATTATATTTTGTATCAAATAGTCTTTTATTGCCTTGAATTCTATTGCATTATCTTTTGGCAAAAGAAAAGTATGCTATGTCTTAAATTTGAATTTTCATGGTCATATTCTTGCTATTATATTATTTAAGATAAATTCTTGTGATATATTTTTGAATGATCTATTTTAGTATTAAAAGAAGAGAAGTATTTTCAAGACTATATTATTTAAAATTTTTGAAGTTTAGAGTTCTTTTAATTAAAATTGAGAAGTATGTATATATCTATATTTTTGAGAAATGGAAGAACTCTTGATCTGAATTTGAAAGTAAAATCCATAATATATTTTTTATAAAAAAATTTAAAAATATTAAAGAAGATATAATCTTTTAATTAAAAATATACTTTAATTTAAAAATATAAATTTAAAAGTTAAATAATCTAAATTTTTAAATTTGGCATTAGTTAAGTTCATATTAAATATGCTCAATTGAAAAGATAGGGAGAGAAAGTAAAATTTTTACGCTTAAAAGACTACTTGATTAAAAATATCTTGGCATCAAGAGAAAATTTTATTTAAGATAAATTGATTACTAAATTAGTATTAATTAAAGTTTAATATGGTGTCAAATTAAAGGTGCTTAACTTGAAAGAAAAAGAGGGAGTAACAAAAATTGTAAAGCTTAAGTATGCAAATTTTGAAAAAAAAAGATAATGCTAAAGAATGAATATATATATTTCAATTTGATAATCTAAATTTAAAATATATTTATTTTAAAATAAAAATAAAGAAAAAATTAAAAAATAAATTAATCTAGCTATTAGTACGAAAAATAGGAGGAGAGATATTTTTTAATTTAATTTGATTAAAAATACTAATAAATTTATGATCTTAAATTCTCAATCAATTATCTTATTTTGAGCTTTATTGTATTAATTTTAAACTTTCAATCAAATGCCTTATAGTCTTTTCAATTTATGCTTTCATATATTTATTTAATTTAATTTACTTGATTTAAAATAATTTTAAATAAATAACTTATTCTTAATAATTAAAAATTGCTTAAAGTGGTATCTTTAATATGCTGATTTGCATAATTATCCTTGAAAATTGATTGGAGTTAAATTAAATTAAAATTATATTCTTACTTCAAGATATGAATTTCTAAACTTAATTTTGAAACTCATTTAAAAATTCAAATTTGATATTGAATTTTTGATGTGCAATGCATAATTCTTATGATTTATTTGTATTGAATCAATTTTTACTCAAAGTAATAAATTTAAAAATATGACTATCCTTTACTTTGATACTATTTATTTTACTTTGCTCGATACATTTCTGATACATATCTTTTTTAAACTTAATTGAATAAAATTTCTGAAGAAAAGAAAAGATTGAATATTAAAGTGTATATTATGCCTGATTTCATGATTAAATTTTTTAAAAAGTTCTATTCCTCTTAAAGCTTAAAAGTGCATATTTAAAAATCTAATTAAAAAATTATATTCATTCAAAAAGGGAAAGAGCTTTTAATATTTAACTTCAAGCTAAGTTTTGAAAAGAAAAAAAATATTTCTTCAAAGAAGAAAGGATTAATTTAAATTGATCTTCTCAATTGAATACATCTATAAATTGATATAATTCTTATATCTTGTGGATTTTGATGATAATTTTTTATCCTTTTCAGGAATTTTTTGATGTTGTCAAAAAGAAAGAGAGGTATATTGAGTATATGCTTAAAGAATCAATACTTAAAAAACTCAATGAATTTTATGAAGTGCAACCTTAATACTCATTGATATGAATTATATGAAATATTATTTGAAGCTTTTATGAAGTGCACATTTATATTTGTATACATTCTCACTTCATATTTTATACTAGTGAGATAGTTGTTCCCACTTCATATTTTATACTAGCTAGTTAGTTGAAATACATTAATTTTATTTTTGTTCATATACTCAAAATTTTATCATCATCAAAAAGGAAGAGGTTGTTGATCCACTGATTGATTTTGATGATTCCAAAATATTAAATATAAATAATACTAATCATGTATTTCAAGAATGTATGTAGGTCTTTTCAGGTGTTCAAATTGAAGAAATTAATTTAAGAAAAGATTCACACAAAAATCACCAAGTTAAGAGATTCAAGAAAATTAAATTGATAAAGATCCTTGAAAAAGGGTAAAATTATAATTTCATCAAGTTAGAAGAAAATATATTTTAAAAGTTTCAAGAGCAACTAGAAAAAATTTTGATCTTTTGAAGGTAATTTCATATTTTTTGGATGTTAAATTTTGAAAAAAATCAAATTTTAGCAAAAGGGTCAACCATAAAGATGACCCCTAGATCATCTCCTTTTAAAATAGATAGCTTGGCATGTTTCGGCATGTTATTTTTGTATGGCCTCATAAAAGGATCGACACATGGGTTGACCCCTAGTGAAAGGGTTGACACTTTGGTCGATCTTTGTTGCATAGAAACTGAATAGAAAGCTAAATTTTTGAGTATTATCCAAGTGCTGATACTTGAGGAAAAAATGTCGACACCTGAGAAAAAAGTATCGACACCTGAGTAAAAAATGTCGACCACTGTAGAAAAAGTGTCAACCCTAAGCACGGGATAGGCCTAACGGCTAGTTTTCTGTAGCTTTTCAAACGGCCATTTCTTTACTCCAATGGCTAGTTCAAGGCTTTCAATAGCTAGAATTGATTCTCCAGCCATCACCAAGAATATAAAAGGCTAGAGAAATATTTGAAAAGTAAGATTAAAAAATTTTAAAGTAAAATTATTTTAGATTTAAGAGGTTTTTATTGCATATCAAGAAAAGAGAAAAAAGAGAGGATCTAAGCTTTGATTTTAGAGGACATTCAAGTGTTATCTTCCACAACATCTCAAGCAACCTCTCAGCATTATTTGAAGAGAAGTGAAGTTTCAAAAGAGCACATATTAAGCCACTTCTTCTTGCTTCAAAAGAGTTTCTTTTATTTTGTTTTTGTGCTGAAATTTTATATTTATATCTTTGTTTCTTTACAAGTTTCTTTAGAAGAAGAAACTTAGGGTATAGGCTGATCTAAGCTAGTAATTGAATGATGTAAAGATTGTAGTTGGTGCTCCTAGGTTAAAATCAACTACATTGATAGTGAACCCAAAAAAACTATCGGTGTAGGATTGTGATTGCTGAGCCCGACAAAATCAACTGGGTTTGTTTATGATCCTGGGTTAAAACATACACACTGTAATCTAGGGATTATAGTGAAATTTCCAATGAGAGCTTGGGGAGTGGATGTAGGTCCGGGGTTGCACCGAACCACTATAAAATTCTTATGTATTTGTATTGTGTTTTTGCTTTTCTTGCTCTTGTTACTTGCTTTACATATTTGTGTCATCTAGTTGATTTTAATTTTACTACTGCATTGCATATCCACTACAAATACTCAATTTCTATTAATTAGAAGCACATATTTACTTAAATTTTTAATTTGGCCAAGATTTTAAAGGAATCCAATTCTCCCCCCCTCTTGGGTTGCTATCTCTGGGTAACATATGATGATCATAAGATCGAGTCCTAAAACCCATGGCAATGATCGTGTGAAATAATAGAAAGAAGTTTCTATTAGGATTTCACATCGAACTTGAATTGAATGATTCATTTATATGATAGGGTGTTGGATTTGATGAGTTTACCTTATTCCTAATCCTATCTGGGCTCATGATAGAAGAATCCAATCACACTGGTAGTTGTATCGTGAGGTTCATTTTTTAGTTTTAATAGGTTGCCACCACATATAGCTAGGTGTTACTGGTGGATTTTGGGATCAATTAGAATTATCTTGATGATCGGCGATTCTAATTGGATGAATCAAAAGAGTTCTGATCTATTGAAAGGTATTTAGATGATGTCGATGATGGAGATCATGACATGTCCCATTACCATACAAAATTGAATCTAACTAGATCACACAAACAAAGATTTATGTCTAGATATCATCAATTAGGCTAATTAGTTCGATTAATTTGGATTAGATCCAATTAGGTTCAAGAAAATCATGCTAGCACATGATTGAGCCTAATATTCTCCTTCTGTCATCTTTCTAGTTCTTCTCGATTGAGCCAAATTACATTTGGCTCACCCAAAAACCCTGTATAGGTTTGTCCTAATCAAAACTGGGCTCATTCTGGTGAGAACAGGCCTTATCCTGATAAAACAAGGCTTGTTCTAAAATCATGAGATGAAATTTAGACAAGGCTTATCCAAAAACTCTATGTGGATTTATCTTGATCTGACTGGATCTTATTCTGGCCTGATCAAGGCTTGTCCTAAATCCTATAAGATAGCAATAGGATAAGGGTTGTCTTAACAAGATTAGGGCTTGTCTTAAAATCATAAGATGAAATTTGAATAAGGCTCTCTCAAAAATTCTGGATGGATTTATCTTGATCTGACTGGACCTAGTCCTGGTCTGATCAAGACTTATTCTAACTTGATAAGGACTTGCTTGAAATCCATTGGATGGGACTTGAAAAGGGCTTGTCTTAAATCCCATGAGATGGGAATAGGACAAGGGTCAAGAGTTGACCCGGTTTGCAGGAATTAAAGGATAGCGGGCATGCACCCCCTGGAGGTTTTCTAAGAGTGCACGTGCCCAAGCATTACGTGAAGAAGGGATAGGATGCACGTCCCCCTAGGCATGCACCCTATATGGATAGGGTGGAGATTCCCATATAAATTGGATTTGAATGGGTCAAATGTTTGAATTTGATTCAAACTCTTTGGAGATAAATAACTTACACCTAAATCAACCTTATCCCAATGTGTAGGCACCCTTTTTCTGAAATTTTGTCTGACAAAATGGAGGAAAAAATTAGAGGAGGCATGGAAATTTGATGGAGAGTCCTTCTGCATGTTATCTTTGACCTGGTCAAAGTCACATGCGAAGGGACTCTTCAGTTGGTCTATTTATAGGGCCCTACGCTTATTATTTTCTATGGCAAATTGATCTATGGTGAAGCCCTACCAAAATCTTCATCTCCATGCCTTCCTCATCTGATCCTCTCCCTCTTCTCTACACCCAAGAGTTGGGCAAAATCTGCAAGCAAAGATCAAGTTCTATTGGTGTAAAGATCAGTGAGAGATGACAGTGTTCATGAGATGAACGCGTAGCCTTTGGAATTTGATTTGAAGACTTTATTGGAAGACACCAGATCTGATCTTTGGAGATCATATCCAATAGGAGACAGCATCTAGATCTAGCCTAAGTAAACTTTGGTAAAGGTTGGGCACGTGTGCGGCTAGATCCAGAATCTCGACAACAATAGATCATCGCTACAGGATGAACGATTCACCCGATCAGGTGATTTCAGATATCACTATTTTTTTGTTTTTATTTTTGCTTCTAATTTAGATCAATCTAATTAGATCTAAAAACTCTTAGATTTGATCAGATCCAAGAAAAGTTTTTAAATTATTCTACTACAAATCTGATCCAATCAGATAGATCCTGCGATAGGAAAACCTAGTTTTTTCTTCAACTGGTATCGAGCTAGGTTGCCTGTTCCAGATCTATCTTTAGTTTTGATCTAAATTTTTTTTTATGATCTGATTATTAATTTTTAGATATTACATGGGATGTAATCAGATCTAAAATAAAAAAAATTGCATGTTTTAAATTAATATATATTTGATATATACAATGCATGTTATAGTCTAGATCAGTAGTTCTATATCATGATAGTTATTCAAATATGTTTTAGATTAGATTTAATTTAATTTTTATAATTTAATCATTTAAGTTTTAGATGTTACATTAGATGTAATTAGATCTAAAACATAAGATCTAATTTAAAATTTTGATATATATGATATAGGCAGTGCACATCTAGACTAGATCTATAGTTTAATGTTATAGTCCAGATCAAAAAATTTTATAAAATATTTATTTAATTTTTTAAAGATTATATAATTTGATTAGTGAAGTTTTAGATATCATATATGATATAATTAGATCTAAAAGCATGAGATATATTTAAAAATTTCATATGTATGACATATGCAATGCATGTCTAGACTAGTTCTACAGATCTATGCCGTGAGTAGTCTAGACTAAAAATTTTTATGATGAGATTATTTAAAATTTTATTTTTAGATATTACATCAGATGTAATCAGATCTAAAATATAAATTTAAATGTTAAGTTTGATACATGAGACGTATGCAAAACATGTATAGATTAGATCTTAAATTATGTAATAGTTTTATGCTTTAGATCTAATAGTTTTGTAGTATATTTTCTATTTTTGATTAAGGCATTCCCTTGGCTATCCGGTCATAAGTATAAGAAGGGTTTAAAGGTCCTCTCTATCCATTCGATGGGATGCTCTTATGGCGTGTAGGGGTGCTGCGCATTTATCCTTAATCAAAAATTAAAATTTACTTTTCTATAAAACTCCAGATCCTCAAATCCTAGAATTTTTGATACATATTTTATTTTTGAACCCTTGGACTTAATTAAGAATTAAGTTTATGAAATTAATTAGATTCAAAAATTATGAATTTTTAGATCTAAGATACCTTCATAAATCATGGGTTTGGGTGTGGGTAGCTCAATTAGGTCTAGCGGTTGATCAAATTTAATCAAGAGTTGATTAGGTGGGATCAAGAGTGCTTAGATTTGACCAGCCTAATAGGATTAAGTCTTGGTCAAGGTTGACTCACAATCACATGTGGTCGATCAGGTTAAGACCTAATTCGGCTCTGCGGTTTGAGTCTGGATTGTAGGCTAACCTGATTAGTTTTGATCAGATGAATTGATGTCTAAGGTATGTTTGATAGATATGATCAGTGGTCTTTAATTGGAAGCTACTCGACCTAAATGCATTCACGATGAGTTAATGGCATATTCCTCCTATTGATCTCACTTACCTGGCTGATTGGGTCGATCCACTTCTGGTTTGAGGTGGCTTAAGATTCAAGCTAACCCATACCACTAGGTTAGTCATAATTATTATGACTAAGTTATGTCTAAGAGATCTAAATCAAATCTTTCTAAGAAAATATTAAGTTATAGATCTTCCACCATTATAGATGTGTGGGCCCTTCTTAAGATTGATTGTTCTTGGTTGGTTATAGTGGTTTAGTTGCACCGAAAAGATGCAACTATATCTATTAGGCATTGGATGCTACGGGTTGGAGGATGGGTTGGGCTCAATATTTTGGATACGATGAGAAATCCAATCAGAAATTCAATTTATGCAAATGATGGGTCTGACTTAACTAAGGAGTGGAGTAATATTTTGAGCATGGTAAGCTTCATGAATTAGAGATTAGGTTTGGATGCACCATGTTTAGAAAAATATTGGATAAGAGTTGTCTACTCATCGATTGACCCATCATCAATAATTGTTAGGTGAGATGGTGAGCCAGTTGATGGGACCGCACCATCCATTAGAAATCAATGATCGTGGAGATTTTTGCATCTTTGCCCAGGGAGTGTAGGGATCTGAGAAAATAGTAGGAGTCTAATTTATTTAAAAATGAAACCTCCAAATAAATTGGTCGAGTCAAATTATAAGTCTAACTAGAAACTTTGACTCTCTATAGGAAAATATCTATGTTTAAACCCCAAGCTCAAATCTTAGATACCTACAAACTAACCAAACCAAATTATAATGATTGGCTAAAGAACTTCAAAACTATTTTGAGTTCAAAAAAGTTGATATATGTATTCGATCAGGATCCCCCCCACTTTACCAGCACATTCGACCATGGATCAGAGAGCGTCTCATGAAAAGTGGTCAGACAATGATAACAAAACTAGATGCTATATGTTGGGCTCAATATCAGATGAGTCGCAGCATCAACATGAAGACATTAGAACTGCTCACCAAATATTGGCACACCTACAAGAGTTGTTTAGTGAGCAGAGTCGTGCAGCGCATTATCAAGTTTCGAGAAGACTTTTTAAAGTGCAAATGCATGATGTTCAGTCAGTCCAAAATCATTGCTTGGTGATGATTAAGGATTTAGAAGAGCTTGAGAAGCTCGATGTCTTGATGGATAAGGATCTGTAGATTGATGTGATCCTACAATCCTTGAATGATTCGTATGGGCAGTTCATCATGAACTTTCATATGAATAAGATTCAGTATATGTTGGCTTAGTTAATGAATAGCTGGTTAATGCTAGCAGATTTTGAAGGGTTCAAAGGGCTCATTCTTGCTGTGGAGCGGACTTCTTCTGAGAGAAAATCTTTTAGAAAGAAGAAGTCTGTGAAGAAGTAGAAAATAGAAGGGAAAAGGAAGGGCGAGCCAAAGAAGAAGACCGTAGAGAAGGAAAAGTATTTCCACTGTAACTCCGATGGTCATTGAAAGTGGAACTGTCCTACATACCTGGCCAGCTTAAAGAATAAGGAGGAAGGAGGACCAAAATAGTCTAGAGATAATATTAATGAAAGATATTTGTGGCACCTTAGGCTAGGTCATATAGCCAAAGACGGATTTAACAAATGGGAGAAATCCAAACTAATGGGTATGTTGACTTTTGAGTCATATTTGATTTGTGAATCATGCCTTCAAGGCAAAATGACCAAGCTTTCTTTTGTAAAACATGGAGAAAGGGCCACTGACCTATTTGCCCTGGTACATATGGATATGTGTGGCTCATTCGATGTGCCGGGTAGAGATAATTATGTCTACTTTATTATCTTTATCGATGATCTATCTCAGTATGGGTATGGTACCTAATGTGACAAAAGTCTGAAGCCTTTGAAAAGTTTAAGAAATTCAGATATGAAGTAGAAAAGCAAATCAGAAAGCTCATTAAGGTTCTTCAATCAGATCGAGGAGATGAATATCTTAGTCAAGAATTTTTGGACTATCTCAAGGATAATGGTATAGTCTCACAATGGACTTCACTAGGAATGTCTCAAATCAATGAGGTATTCAGAATGTAGAAATTGAACCCTATTAGATATGGTCCGATCCATGATGAGCTTCACGGACCTTTCTAAGTTTCTTAAGGGACATAGTTGAATGACAGCTATTGATCTACTAAATAGGGTTCCATCTAAAACCGTTCCTATCATATTGTATAAGATATGGTATGGTAAGAAGCCAAGTCTGAGTCATCTTAGAATTAGGATTGTCCAGCGACAGACAAGTTGAGTATAGGTCCCTTAGAGCTCAATTTATTGGATATCCTAAAGAGTTATTAGGGTATTACTTTTATTTTCTGAAAGATCATAATGTGATTGTGAGTTGACATGCCATTTTATTGAAAAATAATTTATTCAAGATGGTGGCATCGAAAGATAGATTAGGCTCGAGGAGAAAGTCTTTGAAGAGTAACGAGCAAAGAAACTTGAGGAACCTAGATAGTCTAAGCCAACACTAACAGTACCTCCTTTACCTCATAGATCAAGTAGAGTTTTCCATCCTCCTGAGAGGTACTTAGAAACTATTCAAGAGGATGTAGAGAAAATATTTCTCACAGAAAATGGGGTTCATGGTGATGATTCCAGAACCTATGATGAGGCAATATCAGATATCGACTTCGAGAAATGGCCAAAGGCAATGAAGTCAAAAATTTACTTGTTGCATTCGAACCAAATCTAGATCTTAGGAGATCCACCTGAAGATATTGTACTTATTGGGTATACATGGATCTTCAAGAGAAAGATAGATGTAGATAAGAATGTGGAGACATTCAAGACTAGGTTAGTGGTGAAAGAATATCAGGATACCTTCTCGCCAATGGCCATCCGTCTGCACATTACTTGCCATTGCAGCATATTTCGGTTATAAAATATGGCAAATGGACGTGAAAATGGAGTTTATAAATAGATAACTTAAGAAAAATATCTATATAGAATAGCTGCTTGTTTTCACATCTAATGATGATGATCACAAAGGTCAGCAAGCTACAAAGGTCAATCTATGGACTTAAGCAAGTATCTCAAAGTTGAAAAGCTCATTTCAATGATGTAATCAAACCATTTGGTTTCATTGATAATGAGAAGGAGCCCTATATGTTCAAATTAGTTACTAGAAGTACTGTTGTCTTCCTCATACTGTATGTAGATGACATCCTTCTGATTGGAAATGATATTTTCATATTGACCTTGATCTCAGTATGGTTATCTAAAGAGTTTTCTATAAAAGACCTAGAAGAAGCATCCCTCATTTTGGAAATTAAGGTCTATAAGGATAGATCAATGAGGATGACCGATGAGGATGCTGGGTCTCTCATAGAATATAGACATAGAGGAGGTGTTGAAGAGGTTCAGCATGGAGAACTCTAGGTCTAGGGATTTATAAATTTAGAATTTATGTTTGATATGGATGATCAAAAGTCGACATCTAGGAGTTTGTTTGTGTACAATGGTGGTGCTGAATGCTGGAAGAGTTTTAAGCAGACAGTGATAGCAATTTCCATCATATCCATAATTATCTTAAAAAGGATACATCAAGGTTAAGAGAGTCATCACCATAGACAAAGCGGTTGACCCACTAATGAAGCCTTTAAGCCATCAGAAGATTAAAGCCCACCTTGAGAAGATGGGACTTAGATTTGTAGCTAATTGGTTTTAGGTCAAGTAGAAGTTTGTGAAGGAAATCGAGCAGGATTTTTAGCATGCATCTTCAAAATATTTTTGAAATTAAAGCAGTAGGAACCAAAATTAATCAAATATTAATCTACTGCATGTATTGATCTAATCAAATAAACCCTACTCAGGATATAGACATGCTAATATGTAATTTAAAATTTAAATGCGGTCGATCAGCAAATCAAATCTACTGATTGATACGAGTTTAGAACTCGATACCTGTACATGGATAGCTGATCTCTATAATTTAAATCTACCAAAATAAGTCTCTAGTATTGCACTACAGCCGCACACTTATCCAACCTCTACGGTTGGTCCACATAGAGCTCTTGATCCCGACCAGCTCCATCGGAGTGCTAGCTCCTTGCCGAGGCCTTTGATGGTTGATCACGATCGATCCAATTGATAGTCTTTTTTTTTGATTTTCTAGATATTCCAAAAAATTAGAACATAGAGTATAGAGGATGATTAGTCGGTGTCTAAAGTTTGGTGGTGATTCGATGCTCATAGCACTCGATCTCTCCACCTGAACCCAGGTCCCAATCCTAGGGTTTTGCACTCACTGAAAAAACCTTGACACGCCGGAAGCCCTCTCACGCCCTCTCTCTTTGGAGTTTTTTTGTGAAACAAATTTTCATGAGAAAAAGGACTCTTCCTCTACCATAAACCCACCTTAGATCCTCTTAAGATAGATGACATAAGGGGGAAAAAATTGAGAAGAGGTGTGTGAGAAAAGTTGGCACAGGAACTATAGTTGACCCTTCCATGCATAGGATGATCCCCCCTTCTCTGATTTTCTCTCTCTCAAAAATCCATCTACATAGCCTCTCTCCTCTATCAGATGCCCCACACTAATCCCTACACACCCATAAAAAAAATTCTTCTAAAATGGGTGACACAGTGTGGAAAGCGTGTGCAGGGGATAAGGTTCAAACCAAACCAACCACTTGAATTCAAAATTCATGTGGTCTCCTTATCTGCATCCAACACCACCTCCCAAGTGGATGATGCATAGAAGGACACTCCTTCTGCATTCCCACACCTAGAACACACAAAAATGTGTGTGAGAAAACACAAAGGAGGCATGGGATTTGGATAATGATGTGATGGTTAAGTGGTTTCAACCAAAACAATCTAAGTTGAATTCAAAATTCAACTTAAATTTAAACTAGCCCAACCCTTGGACCAAGTCAAAAGCAGATAAGAGAGGGGGTGCAGAAACCTTCTGAGCATGAGAAAAGTTATGTACAAAAATTTTGGGGTATGGAACAAGAGTGGAAAAGTCAAAGATGGTGGGCGCATGGAAGAGTTTGAATTCAAACTTTATTTAACTTGGTCCTAATTAATTTCAACCAAACCAATTAATCTAGACCCAATTAGACTAGGTTAAATCCAACCAAATTAGACTTAACTCAATCTAATTAATTTTTAATCAAATTAAAAATTAATTAGATTCAGATCCTGATCAAATCAGGATCAAATCTTCCATAGCGATTAGATCATCTCATGACCTTATCGGGTCAAACTGAATCGAATCCAATTCGATCAAATTTGATCAAATCCTTATTGCTTAATTAAATTAAGCTAATTAGTAATTAAATTATTAATTAATCTTTTAAAAATATCAAACTCCAAATCGGATGGGTTACCGGGCAATAGAGTATCATCAACATGAAACTCCTGAAGAGTCCCAATCCAATGAGACTCTTGAACCCAGTGTCCCAAACGAATGGAACTTACGATCACAAAGTTTCAGACCAGCAGGACTCTTGATTAGAGAGTTTTAGATAAGTAAGACTCTAAATTTTAGTCTAGTGGGATCCACAAAGGAAGAGTCCCAGTGTAGTGGGACTCTTGATCACTGAGTCCTAGTCCAGTGGAACTCTTGACCATAGTGTCCTAGGTCATCAGGACTCATGATCAGCCATCAGATCAGATAGAAACTTCTTATGCATGTGACCCCATAGGTTCGATTCCTAAGCTGGTAGCATAAGAACTAATTTTATGTACCAATTGATGTGACCATCTAGCAATAGTATCCGACGTCCGAATAGATCGAAAAATCGCAATGCAATAATGACGAACCTATGGCATATGGTTATCATATAGTTCATCCTCTTGATCTCGATGCTCAAAAGATGATCTAGGATTTACTATCAATCCAAAAAATTCATCCATATTGTATTTTAAAATTCAGTGTCCATCACATAGACCACCCCGATCGAGGATTTGCTAAATTAAAATATAATGATGTACTTGCTCCAACTCTTGGAGGGGTCAATCCCATCTTGACACATACACCAACTTCATAAGTACTTGACTACACCCAGTAGCCTTCCATCACTGAATTAGAAATTTAGGTAGTCTAATACCTAAGTATAGTGAGTTGCTTGCAAGTTACCGTGGCGGTCTCAGGTCTAAGGAATACTTATACCCATATCCTTCATGAGCAACTCTTGATAGTAGAGAGCTTCGCAATTGGGTCACATTCAGTAAAATATATCCCTACACTTCACCTGCATGCCATAATAGTATCTCCATACTTCTTGGTTAAGAAGACAACCAATACTTATGGCACACAACGATCAACACTCCATACGTTGTTGTTCTGAGTAACAACATATTATTTGGTCGTGAACTAATTTAAGGACTAAATAATAAATCCTTCTTTGTTGAGTCTAAATAGCCCTAAGGACTTCGTCACAGAAGAATTCATTACAGAAAGATGCACAAAATGATAAAAATGCCAAATTAATAATTTTATTTATTAATAATTTAAGTATAATTATATTTAGCGCAACCATCTATAACCTAGATGATTAGCTTTAGGATACAATTTTTAATAGTTTGTTAGATGTGTGCTCTAGAAGTCAGATTGACCGATACTTATTAAATACTTTCTAGGAGCATTTTTATAATTTTAACTTAAATTAATAAATAGATTATTTATTCTATCATATTATGTATTAAAGTGTCTGTGATACATCTATTGAGTTAACATGTATGATAACATATATTCTCAAGAGTTGAGAATTTAAGGCATGTGATATCATAATTAACTTATAAACTGCTCTCAATTGTAGGATCATAACGAGAATGGTGATCAATCTAGAAGATCAGTGTATGATCGCTTTTCAAGGATAGATGAGTCTTGAGTCTATGGTGTGGAGATATTGAAGTGAGAGTATAGGTACTCATTAAAAATGAGAGCACTGAGCGTGACCACCTCGAGCAGTCATAAGGGAGTCTACCTTCTCGTCGATGACTAGCTTGATGTTGCAGCGTGTGTCTGATTCTTTGATTTGAGGTGCATCGGTAGTTCACCTTGAGGGTATTATAGTTTGACTATATCATAACTCGATCTCCTAGCCATTCAAAATTCTGAGGTGTATGTTGACTATAGCATGTTCATTGTAGGAACTAGATCGCACCAAGATGGGATCTATCAACCTCGATAGAGAAGGAATGGGCCTATGATGATCATGAGATCAAGTTCTAAAATCCATAGCCATGATAGTGTGAAATAATAGAAAGAAATTTCTATTAAGATTTCACATCGGACTCGAATCGAATGATTCGTTCATATGATGGGTGTTGGATTTGACGAGTTCATCTTAACCCTAATCCTGTCAGGGCTCATGATAGAAGAACCCAATTACATAGCTAGCTGTACCGAGAGGTTTGCTTTTCAATTCTGATGGATTACCAGCACATACTGCTAGGTATCACTGATGGATTTTGGGATCAATTAGAATTATCTTAATGATCGATGATTCTAATTGGATGAATCGAAAGAGTTCTGATCCATCGAAAGATATTTGGATGATGTCAATAATGGAGATCACGACATGTCCCATTATCATATAGAATTGAACCTAACTGGATCACATAAACAAAGGTTTGGATCTGGATGTTATTAATTGGGCTAATCCAGTTTGACTGATTTGGATTAGATTCAATTAGGTTTAAGAAAATTATGCTAGCACATGATTGAGCCTAACATTCTCCTTCTGTCGTCTTTCTAGTTTATCTTGACTAAGCCAAATTGGATTTGGCTCATCCAAAAATCCTGTATAGGTTTGTCCTAATCAAAACATGGCTTATTCTAGTGAGAACAGGTTTTGTCCTGATAAAATAAGGATTATCCTGATGAGATCAGGGTTTGTCCTAAAATTATGAGATGAAATTTGGATAAGACTCATTCGAAAACTCTATGTAGATTTATCTTGATCTGACTGGGCCTTGCCTGGCCTGATCAAGGCTTGTCCTAAATTTCATAAGATGGCAATAGGATGAGGGTTGTCTTAACAAGATTAGGGCTTGTCTTAAAATCATGAGATGAAATTTGGATAAGACTCTCCCAAAAATTCTAGATGGATTTATCTTGATCTGACGGACCTAGTCCTGGCCTGATCAAGGCTTATTCTAACTTGATAAGGACTTTCTTAAAATCCGTTGGATGAGACTTGAAAAGGTCTTGTCCTAAATCTCATGAGATGGGAATAGGACAAGGATCAAGAGTTGACCTGGTTTGCAGGAATTAAAGGATAGGAGGCATGCGCCCCCTAGAGATTTTCTAGGGACTCGCACCCCCAAGCATTACATGAAGAAAGGTGAGGGCACATGTCCCCTTAGGGGTGCACCCCATATGGATAGGATGGAGAGTCCCATACAAATTGGATTTGAATGGGTCAAACATTTGAATTTGATTCAAACTCCTTGGAGATAAATGCATTGCGCCTAAATCAACCTTATCCTAATATGTAGGCACCCTTTTTCTAAAATTTTGTTCGACAAAATGGAGGAAAAATTTAGAGGAGACATGAAGATTTGATAGAGAGTCCTTTTGCATGTTATCTTTGACTTGGTCAAAGTCACATGCGAAGGGACTCTTCAGTTGGTCTATTTATAGGGCCCAATGCTCATTATTTTTTATGGCAAATTGATCTACGGCGAAGCCTTGCCAAAATCTTCATCTTCATGCCTCTCTCATCTGATCCTCTCCCTTTTCTCCATGCCCAAGAGTTGGGCAAAACCTACGAGCAAAGATCAAGTCTTGTTGGTGCGAAGGTCAGTGAGAGACGACGGTGTTCGTGAGACAAATGCGCAGCCTTCGAAGTTCGATTTGAAGGCTCTATGGGAAGACACCAGATCTGATCTTTGAAGATCAGATCCAGTAGAAGATGACATTCAGATCTGGCATAAAGTGAACTTTGGTAGAGGCCGAGCACGTGCACGACTAGATCCAAAACCTCAGCAATAATAGATCATCGCTGTAGGGTGAACGGTTCATCCGATCAGGTGATATCAGATATCATTATTTTTTATTTTTATTTAGATCCATCTAATCATATTTGAGAACTCTTAGGTTTGATCAGATTGGGAAAAGAATTTTAAATTATTCTGCTATAAATCTGATCTGATCAGATGGATCTTGCGATAGAAAAACCTAGATTTTCCTTCAAACTCAACTCACTTGTTGAAATATTTCAAGAAGAGTTTCACAACATAAAGTATATAGTACTATTTCTCTTCATATTTAAACTTTAAATTCATAACTTGCTTTACCAGAATATCAAAGTTGAAAGGAATATAACCAAGGTTCCCTCTGAATTCAATTTAAGGATAAAAATCCATACCTCAAGTAAGTTATACATTGCTACCTTCAAAAACAGTTTTCTTTTCTCCTTGTTCTAGCAACCTTTCTTCCTCAAATTAATTCCTCCCTAAGCCTCCTTTGCTTGGCTGAATTCTTCTTGATTTTTGACTAAGAAATCTATCTTCTCTAAGCTCTTTTGTCTCCCCTTTCCTCTTTGAAAAACTTAGGAGACTAAACAACAACCAAAAGAACTGGTGGCTTATCCTTCCAAAATGAATAGATTAAATAAGAAACTTGTTAGGTGTCAATCTAATAAGAATCCATCAAATTTCAACCTTGCTAGGTGTTGCCTAGCTAATTTTTTAGCTTTTTATTTATTCCCTCCAGTTGCTCTATCATCCCATGAGAAATGATTTAAAAAAATGACAACTTAAAAACCTTTCGACTAAAATTAGCTCCCAAAAATTTCCACTAACCGAGACATCACGATGCTGAGCTAAGTCATCTCGACACAATCGAGTCCTCTTGATTCTGAATCGAGTCCTATCACTCTCAGGAAAATAGAAACTAGTTTCTATAGCCTGAGACTTGAGTTATCTCGAGTTTAGGTTGAGTAATCTTGAATTCTAGAGTTTCAAAAATTTTATTTTGATACTCTCTTCACAACTTGACTCATTCTAAGTGGCTTTCTTACTACTCTTCTTATTTATATTTCTTTTTTTAAGTTAATGACTCCATTAACTTTAAAACATAAATATAAATAAAAAAATATATCCTATTTGAAATTAATAAAAATATCAAAAAAAGCTAAATCTTTAAGAATAAGATACCAAAATTTGGATTCTAGTTCAAATTTTTCAAAATTCGAAAGTTTTAAATTTTTCTTTCTTTAGAATGAATAGGTTAAAGGATCTCAAAATTCATTAAAAATTATTTTGTGACTCACCAACACCTAAGGATCAATTACCACTAATTTTTGTTTTAAGAAAATATATATTTTATATAATCCTCCTTGTAGGTGCTAGTTTTCAGACTTAGAAAATTTTTAGAATTCACAATAGCAGACAATCACAATTTATATTCAAATAGCTTCAACAAACTTGAGCAAGATAAATTTAATTTAAAATAGTCTATAAATAAAATTAAGTGACTTAAATATACCATAAATAAGTTACTGTGCTCCATATATACGAACATGAATCTCTTAATCTATTATTTTGTTGGTTCGGAATGTTACATTTCCCCCCTCCTTTAAGGAATTTCATCTCGAAATTCAATTATCTTTTGTCTGAAATAGTTGTGGATACTTATTCCTCATTTCATCTTTCCTTTTCCATGTGGCTTCTTCAGTATTATGATTTTGCTAAAGAACTTTGACTAAAGGTATGATTTTATTATGCAACTATTTTACTTTTATATCCAGAATTTGCACTGGTCTTTCTAAATAAGAAAAATCTTCTTTCAGTTCCACTGGTTGGGTCTATAATACATGTGATGGATCTAGAATATATCTCCATAGCATAGAAATATAAAATATATTATGAATCTAGGCAAGCTTTGATGGGAGGGTTAGACAATATGCAACTGGCCCAACACATTCTACTATCTCATAAGGTTCAACATTTCTTGGACTTAACTTTCCTTTCTTCCCAAACCGCAATATCCCCTTGCAAGGAGAAACTTTAAGAAATACTCGATCACCAACATGAAAATTTACTTCTCTATGCTTTGGATATACATATTTTCTTTGTCTATCTTGTGCTGTTTTTAATTTTTCTCTGATTGATCTAACGTGATCTATGGTGATCTATATTATTTTTGATCCCAACAGTTTTCTATCTCCTTCCTCATCCCAACATTTCGGAGTTCTGCATTTTCTACCATATAGAGTCTCATGTGGTGCTATACCAATACTGGAATGATAACATTTATTATATGCAAACTCTATTAATGGCAAATGTTCATCCCAACTATCTGTAAATTCCATAACACACATTCGAAGCATATCCTCTAAGGTCTATATATTTCTTTTTGTCTGCCTATCAGTTTGTGGATGGAAAGCTATGCTGAATCTCAATTTAGTACCCAAAGCTTTCTGCAGTCCTGGCCAAAATCGGGATATAAATTAGGGATCTTTATTTGATACAATGGAAATGGGTACTCCATGCCTACTAATAATCTCATCAATATATAATTTTGCTAATTTGTCCAAAGTGAAAGTCATCTTAATAGGAAGTGTTGGTGCATATCTAGTTGACGTCAGAGTAGAACTAGAGCTGGAGAAGATGAGATCACTGTCGGGGACCTGCAAAATAGAAGTTATGTCCGGAGTCGGGGGTGGTGGCTCTGGCAGGACCCTCCGATGATCAAGTTAACTCTTTTGGCCAATAGAAATGGAGTGCTTAGAAAAAAAATAGTAGAGTATCGAAAAGGAGAAGAGAGCTTAGAAAAAAACGTATTTGAAGGATCCCATTTATAGATGGAGTCTGTCACAAACTAATGGTGACAGATGTAACTATTTGATAGTTGATTGTTCAGGGCCATATGGAGTTTGTTATGGAGGATGGTGTCTGTTGTCGTGACATGCCAGTCCATTGGGATTTAAAAGTTGGAGTTCGGATAGAGTAGATGTTGGCAATGAAGAGCTTCAAGTCTTAAGAGTTTTAGAAAAGTTTGGACTCCTTTAAGATCGTCCGCATGTGTATTAATTTATACTGGATTGGTAGCTGAACTCATATGGATGACGAGGTCCTTCTCGATAAATGCAAGAAGCTTGGATGGATAGAGATCAATTGGATGAAGGTCAATGGAAAGAAAATCAGCTGAAAGGAGCCTTGTGGGTGGTTGGAAGGAGTTCGGCCGGTGAGAGCTTGGTTGGCGATTATAATGGATGGACAACTATGATACTCTTGTGACTCAATCATTTCTTTTGAAGATCTGCTATTTTCAGGGCCGTCTAAAGACTAATAAAATGGAGATGAGATCCTTTTGCTTACATATTTAAGGTTCTTGGTGCAAGAATTCGAAGACCCACCACTCTCCATAAGTTATAGTGGTTCGTCCGAAGGGGGAGTTCTATCGATCCGGTGTTGATCCAAGATTGAACAGCTTGGAGAGGTTCTAGTTTAGAAGGAGTTCAAGCAGCTTCAAGGTTGGCTGGGTCAAACTACATTAGAACTGGATACTTAATTGCTTTAACAGCCGCCACCACTATTCGAGCTCATCTGGGAGAGACCCATGAGGCCTTGAAGGTTCTAGGGTTATTGGATGAAGTTAGTCATGGTTGGTGTCACTGGATGAGGTCATCCTAAGACTCGACACTTTTTTGAACTTCGGTAGAAGAGGGTTTATCCCAACACAAGCCCTCCTACTCTCGAGTTCGAAATTCAAAAAGAAGGGAGTAAAGAAATATGAGCGCCGAAGTCCTTTTCCGCTTTTCGTGCTCGTTGGAAAGAAAGTTTTGGCAGTTTTTGCATAGGAGTTGAAGCTTCTTTAATATGAGATGATCCAAAAAGATAATTTTTGAAATTCCTATCAAAGTGCTGCTTAAGGTACGGCACAATTAAGGCTCTGTCCATTGCCAATCCTCCACCATGATGAGTGAGACACATGTCAACCTAGGATCGATCAGAGGGGACCTGCAATCATAACCGTCTCGAGCTTCTATGGATATTCAAGCTCATCTTCTTCCTTTGAAACCTCATTTTGATCGAGATCTCCTTCTTCTTCCTTTGGTTTTTCTTTTTCTCCTACTCGAGAGCTCCGGCTTCCTTCACCATTTTCTTCGGTCTCGGGGGTTCTTCCACTATACTTTGAGCGAGCTCGCCATCTCCCCATTCTTCTTAACTGATTTAGGTTAGTTTTGAAATCCTCCTTCTGATTATTCTTGTATTTTTTGCACCTTCATTCGTTTGGTTTCTTCAAGAAAGCCTTGAATCTTATTTTTTCTAATTTTTGGGGGTTTTTTCCAACTCAATCTAATCTATATATCCATCAAAGGATCCTGGTCAACTTGTTATGAGAGCTTGGTCCATCTAGCATTAATGGATCCATCTCGAAAGGACTCCAAGTCTATAGAAGTCCCAACCTCCTTTCGTTCTTGACACCATCTCTTGTAAACTTCAGCATGCGGACCTTTTCTTGATCAGAATTCAGTTCAAAATTTCTTTCAAATGCAAACTTGAACTTTCAGGTCCCAGTGATCGAGCCTGCTCTCCTCCATCAGGCCGAACTTGCTTATATGTTGAAATCCTCCGTGCAGGACTTTGGCTACCAATACCCTCTTTTGTAGTAGAGTTGTTTAGGTTCTTAAATATCTTCCTTGCTTCTATGTCTTCGAACTCATTTAGGTTTATCGTAGGGTTTCTTTTCTTATGCATCCTGGCTGAAGTCCGACCTACTATTTTTCTGTTCCGCAATTTCTTCACCTTCAAACATCATCCCATCACCAAAGATTGGTGGTATGTATCTTCCTAGTTTGATAAGAAGGGGTTGCTTAAGGGTACACCTTCTTTCATTCACAACTGGAAGAAAAAATTCTTTTTTGTTTCATGTCCCTCTTTAGAGTTAGGGCTTTCTTCCTAGGAGAATATAAGGGATTCGATCCGACGAACTCCCAAGCTTGAGAAAGAAGATTACGATTCGGCCGATAGACTAAAGAACTACCAAGCTCTCTTGATTTCTAGACTCTTAGATGATCAGATCTTATTTAACCTTGGTCTCAATCCCATTGACCCAGTAGGTAGTCTCCCGCAACTAGTCGATCGTGCATTCTTTTCCCTCTTTTGACTTTTAACTTTCTCTATCGTAGAGATGACTCTTGAAGAGAGAAATCGCTTGGCGAAGAAAATCAAATCTCTCAAGAGGAAGGGTGGCTCTATCGGAGAACCTTTGAAGAGGACTCGCGTTGAAGAGCCAGTCCCGACCATGCCAATCCAGGCAGTGTCTGTCCTAGAATTCGATGCGGCAGCACTAAGTCCGACCATACCTGATGAAGCTGCTCCCTTCACATCTCCTGAGCAGGGGGAAGTCACAGAGAAGAGGAAAAAGAAAGAGAAAAATGTCATCGCCAAGAAGGTTAGGAGAAAGGTCGGGCACTCTAGCGGTGAGAGCTTTGGCCAAAAGTAGGATTCTTTGGACGATCGAAAGATCGTCCACTCCTTGATGCGGGGCAGCCTTCTCCCGCACATCATTGATAGAATGGTCCGGAAGGATGATGCAGAGAGGTTTGATGAATCCTTCACTGCCTATCTTGAGGTAATTGACTTTTTCAAGTTTGCTAGAATAAAGTTTGTACTTTCTAAGTTCTGACTTAATTTTTTTTTCATTCTGTAGTTAGGGCATTACTTGTTCACCCATTCGAGGGCTACTAACCTTCATTAGGTCAAGATTTCTAAAGTCCTTAAGGAGGCTCAAGCGGAGGCCGAAAGGGTTTGGGCTGAGGTCGACCGTTTGAAGGTGGCCTCAGAGATACAAGTTGTAGAAGTTGAGCGCCTTCAGGAGGCATTGCAGAGAGAAGAAGAAGCTTCCGCAAGTTTGAAGGTGGCCTTGGCTCTTTCAGAAGACAAGAGAAAGAAGGCCAAAGAGGAGATTGACATCGAGAAGGAGCGTGCTGTCGAAGTCTTCAAGTCTTCCTCAGCTATGGAGGACATCAAGATTGCCTTCACTAAGGAGACCTTTCTAGAGGAATTTGAGATCTGCATGAGGAGGTCACAAAGAACTTCCTAAAAGTAGATCTTGACCTTCTAATGGATGAACCTAGTGAAGTGGTCAGTCCTTCTAATGTCGGTGCTGCCTCTCCCACTGCCGAACTTGCCCCCAAAGCTCCCAAACTTATGGCTATAGTCTCCGAATCTGTGGCTGTGGTCTCCAAACTTATTCCTGAACTTAGGGTCGCGAATGATGTGCTGACCTCATCTACCGTTGTGCCATCCGAGGTTCAAAATTTTTGATGATTGTATTTTTTTTCTTTCTCCATTATATTTAATCATTTTGCTAATGCAATGAAAGTAAACTTCCTTTTTTCGTACTTGTGCTATGATGAATGTTGTTCAGAATCCTTCTAGTGACCCAAGTCAAGACTAGTTATCCTCGATCGATGCTGAGCCACTATCTCGAGGTATCCCTTTGAGACCTATAGTTAAAAGTTTAAAGAGAAAATTCCATCACCTGAAGAAGAAGTTGAAGAAGATGGAAGACGAACTTTAGAAATCCAGAAAGAATGCTTCAAAGGCAATAGTTGAGGTCACTCGCCTCCGTAAGTTACATATGAAAGATTCCGTGTGTTTCAACATCAAGAAACATAACTTTGAGAGGAAGTTGGTCGAGCTTAAGAAAAGCACCAGTGACAAGTCCTGGGCATTAACCTCAAAGGTTAGCTCTCTCAAAGTTGAGCTCAGGGCAGTGAAAGAGGAAATCCAATTGTTGGAGGAGAGTTCACCATGGTCTTCCAACAAAGCTCGATATGAATGGGATTGATCTTAGAGATTTTCTACACTCCAAAAGTAGTTGCGTGATGTCGAGCTCGCCTATAAGACCTATTGGTTGGACTGGTGCGGAAGAATCTCCATGCTGGAGCAAAAGCTCCATGTTGCTAATAATGAGATGGCTTGGCTTCAACAACAGCTCACCAATAATTATCGATCTGGCACTAGCAGGGAGTCAAAGAAGATTGTCTCCCTGAAGAGAATCGTGGGCGAGCTTTCAGAATCAATCGGAATGGAGAAAGCCAAAGTTCAGAGTCTGAAGCTTCAATTGGTTTGTGAACAACAAGCTATCAAAGATGCTGAAGCGGAGTCGGAGGTTCTGAGAAAAAGACTGTAGGCATCAGAAGAAAACTTCCAAAGAGCTGATAAGATCTTTCGCGATAATTTCATAAGGAGAAAGGAGCTTGAGAAAGAAATCATCATCTTGAAAGAATCCTTGGTGATGGCCAGTAGTCTAAAGTCCGAGGAATCATACCCCTCTTAGAACTTTGGCTTTTTTTTTTCTCCCTATTGTAACCAGTCTTACAAATCTTCATTTTATAACTGACTTTGATTCTAATGAAATGATACCTTTTTTCCATTTTGCTCTATGTTGGTTGAATATCTATTAATAGCTCTACTTTCCTTCCTTTTCTTCTTTTTCTTTCTTTCTTCTTTTGTTTTTTTTTAAGAATGTGGTTGTCAGGGATATTTAATCAAAGATCTTCCCCCATGCCCAGATGAGGTTCTCGTTCTGCTCCTGATGTAGTCGATCTCTATTCTCGTTAGGACAAGGTCTTTCTTCTGCTCTCGACACGATTAGGTTTTTGCTCGTGTTAGGATAAGGTTATCCTTTTATTTTCAACATAGTTGGTTTTTCTTTATTCCCCCATCAAGATGAGGTCCTCCTTCTATTCTTGACGTGATTAGGCTTTACTCTATCCTTAGTCAGAATGAGGTCCTCCTCCTGTTCTTGACGAGGTTGTTTTTTTTACTTTTGTCAGTATGAGGCCTTCCTCCTATCTTAGGTAACTGAAAGTCTACACTTTGCTTATGTTGGGATAAGATTCTCCTCCTATTCCCAATAGGATAGTGAGGGTACAAAAAGGATCATTGAAGGGACCACTCCCTCCCTCCGATCTTAGATAATCGGAGGTCTTCACTTTGCTCATGTTAGGATGAAGTTCTCCTCCTGTTCCTAACAGGACAGTTGGGGTACAAAAGGGCTATTGAAAAGATTTCTCTCCCTTCAGTCTTAGATAACTGGAGGTCTTTGCTTTGCTCATGTTAGGATGAGGTTCTCCTCCTATTCCTAACAGGACAATGAGGGAACAAAAGAGCCATTGAAAGGGCCTTGCCCCCTCCGATCTTAGATAATTGGCGGTCTTTGCTTTGCTCATGTTAGGATGAGGTTCTCCTATTCTTAATAGGATAGTGGGGGCATAAAAGGGTCGTTGAAGGAGCCTCTCCCCTCCTCCGATCTTAGATAACCGAGGGTCTTTACTTTGCTCATGTTAGGATGAGGTTCTCCTCCTATTTCTAATAGGACAGTGAGGGCACAAAAGGATCATTGAAGGAGCCTCTTCCCTCCATCGATCTTAGATAATTGGGGGTCTTCACTTCGCTTATGTTAGGATAAGGTTCTTCTCCTATTTCTAATAGGGCAGTGGGGGCACAAAAGGGCCATTGAAGGAGCCTCTTCCCCCTCCAGTCTTAGATAATCAAAGGTCTTCTACTTCGTTTAAGGATGAAGTTCGGTTAGGTCATTCCCTATCATCATATAATTTTGCACTAAAGCATAGAGATATAGAAATGAGAAGATTTTATTAAGACAAGATCACTAGTAATACATTCACAAGTTCTCCAAATTCTAGGGTCGCGGGAGTGCTGCTCCTCCGAGCTTCTTCAAGTAATAAGTTTTAGGCCAGACGACCTCCTTAATTTCATATGGGCCTTTCCACTTTGGAGCGAGCTTTCCTAGGTTCTGAGGTTGTGAAACAGACATTCTTCAAAGTACCAAATCCTCCTGCTTTAAATACTTTATCTCTAACTTTGGAGTTGTAGTAGCGAGCTACTCTCAGCCTATAGGCTACCATCTGAACTTGAGATTTTTTCTATTTTTCCTCCAATAAGTTGAGGTTAGTCCTAAGGTCTTGTATGTTCTGCTGCTCATTAAAAGTCATGACTCATGCCGACAGGAGTTTGAGTTCTACTAGATTGACTGCTTCGATTCCGAAGGCTAGGGTAAATGGAGTCTTCCCAGTTGGCAATCTTTGGATAGTTTGGTATGTGCAAAGTATATGATAAAGTTCGTTTACCTAAGTCCTCTTTGCTTTCTCAAGTCTTGTTTTGATACCTTGTAGCAGGATTCTGTTGGTTACCTAGACCTCATTGTTTGCCTGTGGATGACCTTTTATACAACTTACTCTCATATAGAACATACTGAGAGGCCTGATTTCTTAATCTCCGAGCTTCTTTTGGATCATGGGGGAGAATTTCATCTTTGAGATAAGCAACTAGTGGGTCGATCCAACAAGATTCATGGTCGACCTGCATCACGAACTATTGCTCTTCCGAACTTGGGTGTTTCAAAACTTCAAAGAAGGCCTCCTTGGGCAGTTTGGTTGGTGCCAATGTTGCCAATTTAGAGAGAGATCAGCCCTAGTATTTTCTACTCTCAGAATCTACTTGATATCAAAATGGTTGAAGGCTGGGGTCAAGCTCTTTACTTGCTCAAGATATTACATCATATTTTCCTCTTGAGCTTCATAATTATCACTAACTTGTCCAACCATCCATTAAAAATCACTATAAGCTTGGAATCGATCTGCTTCCAACTCTTTGGCTATCTTTAACTCCACAATCAAAACTTCATATTCAGTCTTGTTGTTTGTTGTAGGGAATTCAAAATGCAATGCATATTCAGCAATGACTCCCTCCGAGTTTACTAAGACCAATCCAACGCCTACACCCAAAGCATTGGATGAGCTACTAATGTGAAGTAGTGAAAGATTTTCATATCTTCACAGAACTCGACAAATTTTGTTCCAGCAAACTATCATCCATTATCCATTATAAGGATCCAAGGTAGGTCAAACCTGCAAATAATTGACTTTCAGATGAAGTCTTGCATTTTAGCTTCGACAATTTTTGCCAGAGGTTAGACCTCAACCCATTTTGTAAAGTAATCAATTGCTACCAGTAGAAACTTTTACTGTCCAGATGCCATGAAAAAAGGTCCAAGTATGTTCATTCTCCATTGTGCAAATGACCATGGGGGGCGCTCAGAGATGTAAGCTCGAAGGTCGATTGTCTTTGAATATTTGCATTTCTTTGATACCGATCATACTTTCTGATATACTCCATAGAATCATGATACATTATTGGCTAATAATAGCCCTACCGAAGTAGCTTATAAGATAAGTGTTAGATATGTGCCCTAGAAGGCAGAATTGGCTGATACTTGTAATACTCTTCTAGGGGCAAAATTATAATTTTGACTATAAATAATAAAATAGGTTATTTTCTATCATAAATGTGTATTTAGTGTCTGTGATACATCCCTTGAGTTAATGGTAATGATAATTCTTATTTTCAAGAGTTGAAAATTTAAGACATGAATTTTCATTATTAACTCATAAAATGCTCCTGACCGTAGGATCATCATGAGGATGGTGATTGATCCGAAAGGTTGGTGTACAATCGCTTCTTTATAGTAGATGAGTCTTGAGTCTACGGTGTAGAGACACCAGAGCGAGAGTATAGGTACTCGTTAGAGAATGAGGGCACTGAGCGTGACCACCTCGAGCAGTCATAAGGAAGTCTACCTTCTCATCGATGACTGACTCGAAGCTGCAGTGGTGTGTCTGGTTCTTTGACCTGAGGTGCATCGGTAGTTCACCTTGAGGGTGTTATAGTTTGACTACACCATGACTCGATCTCCTAGCCATTCAAAATCCTGAGGTGTATGTTGGCTATAGCATGTTCATTGTAGGAATTGGATTGCACCAAGATGGAATCTATCTACCTCGGTAGATGAGGAGCAGCCCTATGATGATCATGAGAATCAAGTCCATAAGCCCATGGCCATGGCAGAGTGAAATAATAGAAAGAGTTTCTATTAAGGTTTTCACATCGGACTTGAATCGAATGATTAAATCATATGATAGAAATTAGGGTTTGACGAGTTCACCTTAACCCTAATCTGATCGGAGCTCAAGATAGAAGAACTTAATCACACAAGTAGCTGCACCGAGAGGTTCATTTTTCAGTTTTGATGGGTTGCCACCATATACTGCTAGGTGTCACTGGTGGATTTTGGGAGCAATTAGAATGATTTAGATGATCGATCATTCTAGTTGTCTGAATCAGAAGAGTTCTGATCCATCGAAAGGAGTTTCGATGATGTCGATGATAGAGATCATGACATATCCCATTACCATACAGAACTGAACCTAACTGGATCACACAAATAAAGGTTTGGATCTGGATATCATCAATTGGACTAACCCAGTTCAATTGATTTGAATAAGATTCAATTAGGTTCAAGAAAATCATGCTAGCACACGATTGAGCCTAACATTCTCCTTCTACTATCATTAAAAGTTATCTCGACTGAGCCAAATGTGTTTGTGCTCACTCAAGTACCTTTACTTGGTCTGACTAGAGCTTGTCCAGGTTAGAAAAGGATTGTCTTAATTTATGAGATAAATTTGAGACAACACCTGCCATTTTTCATCACCTGCTAATTCTTGTCTTTGACTTTGGTCAAACATTGACCTTTGACCCTTAGACATCTGCCCATGTGTCATGCACTCATAGGAGAGCAGATAGGGGCTTGTCCCCTTACTAGAAATTGGAAAGGAGGGGGCACATGCCTAGGGAGGCATGCGCCCATGGATAGGGATGCCTGGAGTCCCATACAGATGGGACTCCAGGTTGCTTCTTGGATTCTACTTAGGTGGCACCTAGAATAGACTTTGACCAGTCTTAGGCGCCACCTAAGGATGAATTAAGTGGGGCTTTCATCTGATTGGATTAGATGATATCATCCCACCAATTAAATTTAGATCTGATTGCACGAAGCAATGTGATAGGCCGGGATGATGTAGCACTGCATGGCGCAGTAGGGTCTATATAAACCCTGTCTGCGCCTAACTTTAATAGAGTTCTCTCCTTTAGCCCATGCCCTAAGGCTGCCCCTCTCCCTTCCTCCATGCCACCTTCTGGTCCTCTCTCTCCTCTCCATGCCCAAGGAATTTTGGGCTTCCAGTTTGGTGCGATCCAGCAAGAGAAAGGCTGACAAGAAAGGAAGAAGGCAGCACTGCTGCAAGAGACGACTTTACCCGATCTTCAAAAGGAAGTTTTGAAGATCCTCCAAAATTCAGATCCAGATCTGATATTTGAAAAGTATGATAAAGAAGAAGAAGATCTTCAGATCTAGTTCAAGTGGATACTGGTAGAGGCCAGGCACTTGCGTGGCTAGATCCGAACCTTAGGCAAACAGCAGGATCATTAAAGGATAATCTGATTACCCAACATCATGGTATAAATTAAATTAGATTTAATTTATTTTTATTTTTATTTATTAGATCTATAAAATTAGATCTAAAATATCTCAGATCTGATCTAAATTTATAAAAAATTTTTTTTGAAATATCTCTCTTGATCCAATCAGATCTGAACGAACCTAACCCGAAAAATCAGAATTTCTCCTTCAATAGGTATCAATGCCAGGTTCTAAAAATTATTTAGATCTAATTTAAATTTATTTTTGATCTATTAAATAAAAGATTTTAGATATCACATGAGATATGATTAGATCTAAAATTAAAAAATTAAAAAATTAAATAATTTAGATCTAAGTTTTATAAGATGCATGACTAGTTGTAAATAGAATTATTCTATACATAGTCTTGCATATTCATAATTTTAATTTGATTAAGTTATGATTTTAGATCTATTTATTTACTATTTTTTGATATTATAATTATTATAATAAGATCTAAAAAATAAAAAATAAAATTATTTAATTTTTGGATCATATGAGATATGATGAATGCATGTTTAGACTAGTTGTAGAATAGTTCTACATAATTATCTAGATTAGAATTTATTTTGATGTGATCAAATTTAAATTCTAATTTTTTAGATAATTATGAGATAATTTAGATCTAAAAACATGCATGATATGATACATGAGATGTATGCAAAATATGTTTAAGTTAGATCAATTTTTGTATATGAGATATATGATGTAGATCTAACTAGTTTTGTAGTTTTGTATATTTCTGATTAAGGCGTTCTCCTTGGCCGTCCGATCATAAGAACAAAGTAGGGTTTAAATGCACTCTCCTCCTATTCGATGGGATATTCTTATGATGTGTAGGGGTGCTGTGCATTCATCCTTAATCAAAAATCAAGAACTTATTTTCTGCAAAACCCTAGATCCTGAAATCCTAGGATTTTATTTACATGTTTTATTTATGAACCCTAAACTTAATTAAGAATTAAGATTATAAAATATTAATTAGATCTAAAATTGAGAATTTTAGATCTAAGACATATTCATAATATTAGGTTCGGGCTTGGGTAGCTCAATTAGGTCTAAGTGGTTGATCAAACCGAATCAAGAGTTGGTTAGATGGGATCAACAGTGCTTAAATTGACCAGCCTAATAGGATTAAGTCTGGGTCAAGATCGAGTCATGTGAGTGATCGATCAAGCTAAGACCTAATTAGGCTCAATGGTTAGAGTCTGGATTGTAGGCTAACCTGATTGATTTTGGCTCAATAATTTGATGTCTAAGGTAAGTTTGGCAGATACGATCGACTGATTTTTAATTGGGAGCTACTCGACTCGAATACGTTCTTATCGAGTTAATGGCATATCCCTTCCACCGGTCTCACTTACCTGGCCATATTTGTTGGCTCAGTTTTGATCTTAGGTGGTCAATAATCCGAGCTAACCCATGCCACTAGGTTAGTCATAATGGTTATGATTATGTCAAGTCTAGTTTAATGAGACTTAAATCAAATCTTTCTAAGAAAAGATTAAGTCTAAGGTCTTCCACCATTGTAGATGTGCGGACCCTTCTCGAGGTTGATTGTTCTCGACTGGTTACAGTGGTTTAGTTGCACCGAAAAGATGCAACCATGTCTATTAGGCATTGGATGCTATGGGCTGGAGGATGGATTGGGCTTAATATTTCGGACACGGTGAGAGACTCAATTAGAAATCCAATCTAGGCAAATGGTGGGTCTGACTTAACTAAGGAGTGGATCAATATTTCGGACATCATGAGATTCATGAATTAGAGACCAAGTTTGGGTACACCATGATTTGAGAATCATTGAACAAGAGTTATTCACTGAATGGCTGACCCATCACCAATAACTATTAGGTGAGGTGATAAGTCAGTTGGTGGGACCGCGCCATCCATTATAAATCATTAATCATGAAGATTTTTACATCTCTACAGAGGAAGCATAGGGATTCGAGAAAATAGTGGAAGCTAATTTATTTAAAAATAAAATTTTTAAATAAATTGGTTAAGTCTTAATTACAATATCTAACTAGAAACTATGACTCTCTACAAGAAAATATTTGCATCCAACCCACTAGCACCTATCCTAGACACCCATAGACTGACCGAATTCAATTATAAGGATTGACTCCTGAACTTTAAAATTATTTTGGATTTCGAGAAGTTAACTCATGTATTGGATTAGGACCCTCCGACCTTACCAGCTTGTCCATCCACTGAATAGAGAGCATCTCTTGATAAGTGGACGGATAAAGATAATAAAGCCAGATATTATATGTTAGGCTCGATGTCTGATGAACTTCAGCACCAACATGAAGATATTAGGACTGCCCATCAAATGTTGGCTCATTTACAAGAGATGTTTGGTGAACAGAGTCGCGCAGCCAAGTATCAAGTCGCTAAACAACTTTTCAAGGCTAAAATGCAAGATGGGTAGTCAATCCAAGATCATTGTCTAATGATGATTAAGGACTTCAAAGAGCTTGAGAAGCTCGGAGTAAAGTTGGACCTGGATCTATAGAATGATATAATTCTGCAATCCTTGACTGATGCATATGGGCAGTTCATCATGAACTACCATATGCATAAACTTCAAAATTTCCTGGCGAACTTATGAATATGCTGCTGAGCTTTCTATGAAAGGTTCTAAAGGCTTAGTACTTGCTATGAAACAGACTTTTTCCAAAAGAAAATCTTTTGAAAAGAAGAAGAAGTCTATGAAAAAGTAGAAGATAGAAGGAGGAAAGAAGAAAAAGGCAGAGCTGAAGAAGAAAGCTGCTGACAAAGAAAAGTATTTCCATTGCAATAATAATGGCCATTGAAAGCGAAACTGCCCTACTTACTGATAAGTACCATAAATTTACTAATAAAAATATTAATTTATCAATTAATTCATCTTAATTTTTAAGAATTATTAATTAATTGATGCATATTTTTAAAAAATTAATATTTTTATTAATTAAAAAATTAATTAAAAAATTAATTAAAAAATAATAAAATTAAAAAATAAAATTTTATAATAAATAGAAAGAACTTATTTTTTTTATCACAACAAAATAAGTTTTGAGCAAAATAGAGCTACAACGGAGAAGATATGAATTTCTAAAGAAATAAAAATTAAATAAAAAAAGGAAAACAGCTCAGTCAGCTTCGTAAGCCAAGCCACCAAGCCAAGCCAAGCCGTCAAAGATGACTTAGCCATAGAAGTCGCCAGCCCGTCCATGATCCAGGCGTGGACCGTCAGCTTAGCAGAAACCGATGAATTACGGCACGACATGTGGTGGACCTAGACCCTTAAAGGGTTCATAGAAAATCCATCATGGTCTATAGGGTAAAAAGATAATTTCACATCAAAGCAACGAGCGCTGATTGGTTGTGATGTACGGTGTAGCCGGTCCATGCGGTCCATGGCAACAGTAAAGGCACCATCGGACGGCTCTGGTAGCTTGCGGTCAAGATCAGAAAATTTTTTCAGCTTCAGACTTCACGCGGATTGCCATCCAATGGCAGCGCTCAATCTAGGGGATGATTCGACAGTCTAGAATGCTCCTGACGGTGATCAAGACTCCTGACGCATGATTAACGATCAGATTTCCTCCATCAATGCAAGATCGAATAGCCAGAATTTAATTCAACCTGATCTGGGCTGATACACATTCGATTTTGATGATTTTTGATCCGTTGGATTTCTATAAGTGGCCAGATTTCATCTAGAGCAATAAAATTCATCCAGAACTTCTTTTAATCCAATTTTCACTCAGATTTCATCATATTTTGATGATCAAAGAGCTCTTTAGTCCCACATTACCTAGAAGAAAACTCTCCAGCCCTCCTAGCTCTACAAAAAGGATCCTAGGCCTTCAGAAATCAACATCTTCGATCAAGTTGAAGCTTTAGTATAGGGTGAAGCCAGGCTCTGGGTTAATGGCTGCTTCGAAGCAACTAGAGCTGAGAGAAAAAGCTGGGCTTCTACACCATCTTTCCACCTATGCCGATCCAAGATCAGAGATCGGGCTATTTTATTTTATTTTATTTTTTCTAAATTCCATATATTTAAATTCTAAAATTTTAATTAATATAAATTTTATTTTTTACACTTTGATTTTAGCTTTTTATTTTTATTACACTTTAATTTATGTACTTTAATTATTGTTCTTTATTTTACTGCAAGTAGATGCTAAGATCTAATTAGTAGATCTTAGTACCAAGTTTACTTTTCTACATAATTTAATTTACACTTCATAATTTTAATTTTTAATTTTTGACTTCAAATTTTATTTTTAAATTATTTTTTTTTAAAAAAAATTAAAGATTTTAAATCTAAAAGTACTACTTTTCTGTGGATTCGACCTGACTCACTGCTATCTACGCATTTTTAATTATTTTAAAAAGTCAAATTAAACTGATAAACATGGTGTCTTAACAACAACATCGCATTCCTATCAAGTTTTTGGCACCACTACCAAGGATTATTTTTGATTTTTGATTTTAATTTTTCTAATTTATTTTAAATAAATTAAAAATAATTTTGGTAAGTGCATTCCTATTAAGTTTTTGGTGCCGTTGTCAGGGAAGGAATAGATGCTATTTTTTTTTGATTTTTTTGATTTTTTTAAAATTAATTATAAATATTTTTTTTTAAATATTGCTTACTAACTTTTTATTTATTTATTTATAGAAAAAAAGAGAAAAAAAAGGGAAAAGAAAGAAAGCATCTAATCTTGGTGAGATCAATCCTAACTCTAGTCCTCTTTTCTTTTTATTTATTTACTTTATTTTTAAATTAATTTAAAAAAATATCCATTTAAATCTAATTAAAAGTCTCATGATAAAATTAGAAATCCTAACTATTTAGAGCATGCTTATATTAGTTTTATTTTTATTTTTTTGGTGGTTGCTGGAGGTAAGGTAAGCCTTTTAGAATTCAATTAGTTGCATGCATCTAGTTTAAATTGCATAGAATCCTTTGATTGAAATTTTTTTTGTGTGCATATTCATATTAAACTAAATTAAGGGTACAACTCAATTAAATAAGATAAGATGGGGATTTGATCACCCTTTCTTAGCCCACAAACAATCAACCAGCATTCTGCATTGACCTAAGCCTTTAATTTTAAAATCAATTAGACATCAGCCCTAGGAACTCGAGCTCAATAGGACAAGAAATCCTAAGAGTTGAACCAGGTTAGGGTTAGTCAATTTGACTGATGTCTAGGAAAGTGGTTCAAGAACGACTAGGCCTGAAGGAAGGTAGTTTCTAATTGGTTCCATTAGCTTACCTGGCCAAGCACAATTGGTGTCTAAGGCAAGCAACCGGAGGACTTCCACCGATCTTATACTTATCTAACCAGTTGATTGACTGATCTTACACTTGGAGAGCTTGAAGGTGACCTTGGCAATTAGAAACTGTCTAGATCTAAGATAACCCTTAGTCAGGATTAATTGACCAACTTGATTGCTAACCAATATCAAACCTAATTAAACCTAATTCTTCTCTCTTTTCTTAGCTCTAAGACTCCTTAGGACCTCTTCTCTAGAACTCCTCTTTTTCTTCTCCTTTCTCCTTTAAAAATAAAATAAAATAAAATTAAACTAACTAAAAAATATTAAAAATGATAATTAAATTAAATTAAAATTAATAATTAAAATAATTTAAAAAATTTAATAATAAAAAAAATATATATAAATTCTAAAAAAATTTAAAAAATTTTGAACCATACATTAGGATTACACTAATACATGCATGGTAGGAAATTACATTTTTTGATTTAGTTGAACTTAATTGAATGGTTGATTCATATTAAATTTGATAATCAAATGGCTAATCTGAATCTAATAGTCCAAAAATTAGATAAAGTTGACCTTCTTGCTTAGAAATTAGATCAACTCCTAATTCTAGGTCAACAATCTCCTACACAATTCACATCACCTAGCCCAATCCATCATGCTGCACAGTTTTCATATTTTATCCAAGAGCAAGTTTAAGCTACCCAAGGCTACTCTAAGTCGGTTAATAATCTTCTTTCAAATTTATATAACCAGCATTGGAGTAACTACTCTAATTTTTTTTGAACATCCCAACAGACTCAGGCTCAGACCCAAATTTCACCCATCCAAAACTATTAAAATAGGCCCCAATACCCAAACTATGCCTATAATAATGGTCAGCCTAGTTAGTTTATCCAGCCATCATATTACAATCATCCCTCATACCCACCTCCTCAACAGACTAATCTAGCTGACGATAGATTTAACCAACTTCAATAATTAATTCTGACTCAACAATAATCTATCACTAAGCTAGAAGTTCAAATAGGATAATTAGTTGAGTCTAACACGAGGAGAGAACTAGATCAACTATCGAGCCTACCAATTTCAAACAACCCACCTAATGTCCACCAACCATTTGGATCAAGTTATCAATTTAATGTCTTACTTAAGAATCCCCTATCTGAGAATGCCAAAGTAATTCCTGAACTTAAAAGCTATAGAATTCTTATGGACCCATACCAAGATTAGGTGAGAGAAGCTAGTACTGATGCTAGCCAAAATAAAAATTTAGAGAAATAGATTAGTACTGAGACTAACCATATAGAAGAACCCAAGTCAGAAATTAGTACTGATGCTAGTTTTAGTTTAAATGAGATAGAAAAGGAAAAAAGAAAATAGATTTATCTGAAACTTATAAACCTAAAAGCCTATTCCCTTTAATCCTAGAAGCCGATTCTTCTTACAAAAATCAAGAGGCATGTAATGAAGTGTCAATGGAGTTGTTTAAGCAAGATTATATTAATTTACTTCCAGAATTAAAACTGCCTTTAGACATCCTTCCATTACCTATTGAATCAAACTTAACTCCTAAAACTCCATTCATGAGCATTTTAGAAGAACAAATAGAAGAAATTCTTAATAAACATGGGTCTAAAAATGGGATCACAAATTATGTCCCTAAAATTAACAATGATTATATCAATAAAAGGATAAACAATCAACTTTCTAAGATTGGCAATCCAAAACCATTGAAATTTATCAATCCAATATTCGACATAGGATAGTAAGCTGCATTGTGTCTGACTGAAGATGGTAAACTTAGCACTTGTCGGAAGGTAATCCAATATTTAGTTTTCTTTAGTCTAATTTATCTTTTTAGTTGATTTCTTTTTAGGATAATTTGAATAAGCTGAAGGGAGAGCTTAAATTTTTAAAGGCATGTGCTGGACCAAAAATATAGTCAGGTGTATTCTTTCATATTCTTTATTATATTCTTTATTTTTTCTTCTCCAGATAATATCGATTAAGTTGGAGGGAAGAAAAATAAAAATTTTAAAATTTTAAGTCCTCGAAAAAGTTAGTATTTAGTATTTAGACACCTGATTATGCTTAAGAATTGAATTAAACTAAGCATTTTTAAAAGAAAATTGATGCATAGATCAGAGAATCTATGAGATATTGAGAAATCAAGTATTAAAAAAAATTAAATAAAGAATTAAGTCTAGAATAAAAAAAGTTTTTTCTTAGAGCATTTCTAATTTTTGCTACTAGCATCAAAGAAAAGTCTACTTTTTATAGGCTTGTGTAGGATAACTATACATTTCTTTATATAAAAAATTAAATAAAATAGTTTTTATATAAAAAATTAAATAAAAATAGTTTTCAAGTACTTCTCACTGAGTAACTGGACCTCTTTGCCTAAGCAAGCATTGAGTTTTGCGTTAAAAGATGGAAAGAATAAAGAAGCTCGTTGTAATACTAGTCTTAACTCATAGCCTATTTGATTCGAGCTAGTAAGCCCTAGGGGTATTCCATACCTAGTGCCCTAAAATCAACTGGTTTAGAAGTCATTGGCCTAAGACTCGCTACATGGATCAAATAGAAAGCTTAAGGGATTAAGACACTCAATAGTGATACAATGTTAAAAAAAAAATATTGATTTTTCATCGAGTAATCGGATTCCGTAGCCTAAGTAAGTAATGATATTCGCATCAAAAAGTGGACAATATGAAAATAAAAACTAATAAATAAAGGATGGAAGTAGTAATACACTTACTTATATGAAAGTTTAGACAATTCAAAAATAAAGATAGGATAATTTAGAAAAAGTTTAAAAAAATTTAATATTCTTTACTTAATTTTTTTATTGATAAGTATTAATATCCCAATGATATATCTCACTTAAACTCTACTGAATATCAATGGTCATTTTGAAAACTGCTTAGATAAAATTAAAAACTCTAAAGTTAAAAGATATTTAAAACTAAATTCTTTCTTTACTCGAGGATGAGCAAAGCTTAAGTTAGAGGGTATGATAAGTAGTATAAATTTATCAATAAAAATATTAATTTATCAATTAATTCATATTAATTTTTAAGTATTATTAATTAATTGATACATATTTTTGAGAAATTAATATTTTTATTAATTAAAAAATTAATTAAAAATAATAAAATTAAAAATAAAATTTTATAATCAATAGAAATAGCTCATTTTTTTTATCATAATAAAATAAGTTTCGAACAAAATGGAGCTAAAATGGAGAAGATATAAATTTCTAAAAAAATAAAATAAATAAAAATTAAATTAAAAAAAAATGGCTCAGCCGGCTCTGCAAGCCAAGCCACCAAGCTAAGCCAAGTCATCAAAGCCGACTTAACTGTAGAAGCTACCAGCCAGTCCATGATCCAAGCATGGACTGTCAGCTCAGCAGAAATTGACAAATCACGGTGCGACACATGGTGGACCTAGACCCTTAAAGGGTTCACAAAAAATCCATCATGGTCTATAGGGTAAAAAGATAATTTCATATCAAAGCAGCGAGTGCTGATTGGTTGCGATGTATGGTGCAGTCGGTTCACGCAGTCCATGGCAACAGTAAAGGCATGATCGGACGGCTCTGGTAGCTTGCAGTCAAGATCAGATGGTGGAGGAACTTTTCAGCTTTGGACTTCATGCGGATCGCCATCCAATGGCAGCGCTCAATCCAGAGGATGATCCAATGGTCTAGAATGCTCCCGACAGTGATCAGGACTCCTGACGCACGATTAAAGATCAGATTTTCTCCATTAACGTGCAATCGGACGGTCAATTTAATCCGACCTGATCTAGGCTGATACACATCCAATTTTGATGATTTTTGATCCATTGGATTCCTATCATTGGCCAGATTTTATCTAGAGCAATAGAATTCATCTAGAACTCCTTTTAATCTAATTTTTACTCAAATTTCTTCATATTTTGATGATCAAAGAGCTTCTTGGTCCCACATTGCCCAGAAGAAAACTCTCCA
>QRFJ01001797.1:0-35000 GCA_006176705.1 Cocos nucifera
TGTGGGATGCAAGTATCCAAGTAACGAAATGACTTTTAAAAGGCTAAGATGCGTGATGGCAGTCAGTCCAAGATCACTGTCTAATGATGATCGGACTTGGAAGAGCCTTGAGAAGCTTGGTGGAAGTTAGACCTGATTCTATGCGATATTATTCTACAATCCTTGACTCATATGGGTAATTCATCATGATTACGGAACAAGTGCATAAAACTTCAAATTTCTGGCATGAATTAATGAGCTATCTAGGTTCACTAGGCTGATCTTTCTTGAAGAGGTTCTAAGCTCGTTCTTTTGCTGATGGATACGAACTTCATTCCAAAAGAAAGTCTTCTAAAAAAAAAAAGAAAGAAGTCCTGCAAAAGGCAAGAAGGTGGAAGAGAAAAGAATGGTAAGAAGTGAGTAGCGAGATGCAAAGTCTACTTGACCATCTAAAGGAAAGTATTTTCATTGAAACAGCGACGGCCTATTTGTGAAAGTCGGAACTGCCCTCTTACCTGAACCATATCCTGAAGAACAAGAAGGAAGGTCCTTCTGGATGGTATTCTCATATATGGAGTCTAAACCTTATGATTTCTTTCTGCATCCAGTGGGTCTTGATCTCTGATTCTAGTGGCTCATTCGTGCACTTCCAGTACAGGATCTTGAGGATATAGGAGACTGAGAGATGGAGATCAATGACTTATGCATCGAATAAAAAATGGGGTTGGGTGAAATAAAATGGTTTTTAAAGAATAAGAAAGAGAAATAAGGTTTTTTTACTGCAATCTGGAGTGGGCGGTGGAACATATCCATTCTTCGATTACCATGCTGATTTGACTTAGTTTGTTAAGACTGTTTTTATTGTGCTGTCGCTAGCAGGAATTTGTATTCTGTTCCATGCTTAGCAACTAGAAGCTATGTGATACCGTTCTTTAAGCGACCATTGTATACATTCTTTAGAAAGAATTAGAAATTGCAAATAGTTTCTTAACGATCGTTTATCAGCTACCATATTATGTATCGATTCTACTATCGGAGCACTATAATGTGAATTACGAAGGAAATGACCTAGGTAGTCCAAACGATAGATATCTATGGCACTGAAGATTAGGTTGCATATGGCAGAAGATAGGACCAATAAATTGGAGAAAAATACTAAGTCATTGATCTTGCGCAATCAACAATTATGAATCTTGTATTAAGGCAAAGTCGACTAGAACTCATCGTTTTGCGTATGATCAATTTGAAAAGCCACAGATCTTTATCTTGCCCTAAGTACACGATGGAGGATGCGCGTCCATTTGATGTGCCGACTGAGAGCAATGGTTATGTCTATCATTATCTTTACCGAGGATGGTGCTGTCTAGGTATGGTATATGTGTATTTAGGTGAACATAAGTACTGAAGCTACGAAAAGTTTAATAATTCAGGAACCTGGAAGTAAGAAAATAAAACTAAAAATCCATTAAAGGTTCTTCGATCAGATCGAGAAGGAATGAGAGCAACGCCCAAATCCTAGACTATCTCAGAAAAATGGCAATAGTCTCTCAATGATGCTCCATCGAGAAATACCCAACTCAACGGAATTACGATGAAAATCAGACTGCTATTGATAAGTGAGCGACCATGCATAGGCTTCAAGAGCTTCACGCTAGAATTTTTAGAGGGACGACTCAATTAATTAACTTAATTTTATCTACTCGAATAGGTCTCTCTCTAAAATGCCGTTCTAGACCACTAGGCCAACGTAGTGAGAATCTGGCCATCGATAAAAATCAAGTCTGATCATCTCAAGAATTTAGGATTGTCCGCTAATGTCTAAAGAACAACAAGACGGAAAGTTTAGAGTTTAGATCTCTTCAGAGCTCAGAATTCAATAGATATCCTAAAGAGTCATTAAGATAACTATTCTAATTTACAGAAGACACAATGTGAATCGTGAGTCGACATGCCACTTTCTTAAAAAATAGTTATCAAAAATAGCGGCTATTGAGAAATCAGATAAGCTTGATAGAGAAATCTCAACAGTAAATGAGCTAAGGACAATTGGAACAAATTAGGTTTGAGCCATAAGAAACTACTCTCCTCTCATAGATAACGAAGAGAAATTCATTCTCGCTGAAAGATACTTAGATATTTTTCAGAAAAAGTAAAAAAAATGTTTTTCTCGTAGTAATCTGGTGCTCATGGTGATGATCCCAAAACTAAACGAAGGCGATCAATAGATATCGACTTCCGAGAAATGGCTAAGAGGCAATGCATCAAAAATTTGACTCGATGTACTCAAATCAATGTCTGGACCTTGGTAGATTCCTATATGAAGAAGTGTGTATACGTACCCTATGGGTGTAAATGGATCTTCAGAGAAAGATTGGTGCAGATGAAAATATGGAGACATCAAAAGCTAAGACAGTGGCAAAAGGTTATGTCAACGGTGAGGCATGGACTATCAGAATACCTTTTCTCCAGTGGCTATGTTAAAATTATCCGCACACATTGCTTGCCATTGCACTATTTTCAAATTATGAAATATGGCAAATGGACCGAAAACAAATTCTTAAATGGATATCTTGAGAAGAAGATTAATATTAGGTCTTGGAAACGCCGCTAGGTTTCACATCCATATACTGATCATAAGGTTGCAAGCTGCAAAGGTAATAATATGGACTTAAGCAAGCAATCTCGGAGCTGGGAATACTCTGTTTCAAATATGTATCAATAAATTTGTTTATCAAAATGAATAAATAGTGTATCTTCAAAAGCGTAGTGGGGCAGCGTGTTGTCTTCCTCGTATTGTACGTGATGAATGTCTCCTTATTGAAAATGATATTTCCTGATGATGATAGTCAATTATGGTTGTACCAAAAGAAATTCTCCGATGAAAGACCTAGGTGAAGCATCTTTTATTCTAAGGAATTAAGTTCATAGGGATGGACCGAAATGGATGCTCGGACTGTCATAGAAGAATGTACATAGAGAAAGTACTAAAGAGGTTTAGTATGAAAACTTAAGAGAAGATTAATACGGCTTCAAACAAGGTATATCATCTTTTCAAGAAGATGTGCCCTAGCCAAAACCTTGAGGAAAATAGAATGCCTGAGCAAGAATCCCTTTTATGCTTCTGTAATAGGAGCCTCATGTATGCCATGCTATAATAACACCTGATATAGCCCATGCTGTGAGCGTCACAAGCAGATATTAGTCAAATCCAGGTGAAGAACACTGGATTTTTGTGAAATATATCCTTAAGTACTTAAGAAGAACTAAGGATATGATATTGATCTTTGGTAACGAAAAACTCCAAGTCCAGGGATACACAGACTCGGATTTCATGTCCGATGTAGATGATCGAAAGTCGACATTTGGAAGTTTGTATGCAATGGTAGTGCTGTCAGCTGAAAGAGTTTCAAGCAAATCGTGATAGCAGATTCCATCATGAAAGTAGAATATATCGCTGCATCAGAGGCTGCGAAGGAAGCATTCTAGTACAAGAAGTTTGCTGCAAAAATTGGAGTAATGCCATCAGATGCCATTCCTCTGTACTGCGACAACAATGGCGCCATAGCTCTTGCTAAGGAGCCAAGATCTCACCAAAAATCCAAGCACATTAAGCGGTGATACCACCTCATCCGCGATTACCTCGAGAAAGGATACGTCGAGGTCAAGAGAGTCGACTCCACAGATAATGTGCAGACCGCTTACAAAGCCGTTAGGCTAGAAAGATCGAAGCCATCTTAAGAAGATGGAACTTAGACTTGTAGCCAATTGGCTTAGGACAGTAGGAGATTGTTAGATATATGTGCCTAGAAGTCAGAATTGGTGACACTTGTAATATACTTCTAGGGGCAAAATTATAATTTTGACTTTATCAATAAAATGGGTTATTTCTATTACATATGGTTATTTAAGTATCTGTGATAGCATCCTTTTGAGTTAATGGTAATGATAATTCATATTTTCAAGAGTTGAAAATTTAAGACATGAATAATCATTATTAACTCATAAAATGCTTCCGACCATAGGATCATCATGAGGATGGTGATTGATCCGAAAGATTGGTGTACAATGCTTCTCTTTAGTAGATGATCTTGAGTCTACAGTGTGGAGACATCGGAGCGAGAGTACAGGTACTCGTTAGAGAATGAGGCACTGAGTGTGACACACTCGAGTAAATCATTAGGAAGTCTACCTTCTCGTCGATGACTGACTCGATGCTGTATGGTGTATCTGATTTTTTGATACTAAGGTGCATGTTAGTTCACCTGAGGGTGTTATAGTTTGACATATACGCACTACACCATATGAGTCGTACCTAGACTCATCACGATCAGCCTACATACGAATCTAAGTATTGTTGGCTATAGCATGTTCATTGTAGGAACTGAATGCATCAAGCTGGAATCTATCTACCTCGATGGTAGAAGAGCAGCCCTAGATGATCATGAGAATCAAGTCAGAGCCCATGCCATGGCCATGAGTAAAATAAAAAGAGTTTCTATTTAGTTTTTCACATCGACTTGAATCGAATGATTACATCATATGACAGAAACTAGGGTTTGACGATTCACCTGTCACCTAATCTGATCGGCAGCTCAAGATAGAAGAACTTAATCACAGTAGCTGCACAAGAGATTTGCATTAGCTCTGAATGGTTGGCAACCAATTAACTTGCTATGGTGGTCCACTGAACGGAGATTTTGGAAGCTAATTAGATGATAATTAGATGATCGATCATTCTAGCTGTTCCGAATTAGAAGAGTTCTGATCCATCGAAGGAGTTTCGATTGAGTGACTGATAGAGATCATGACATATCTCAATTACCATATAGAACTGAACCTAATTGGGTCATACAATAAGGGTTTAAAATCTGGTGATCATCAAATTGAACTGATTCAGTTCAATTGATCTGAATGAGATTCAATTGTTCAAGAAAAAATCGCGCTAGCACTCGATTGAACCTAACAGTTCTTCCTTTTCACTATCATAAATAGTTGTCCTGACTGAGCCAAAGGAGTTTGTGCTCAATTAAGGACTTCACTTAGTCTGACTGGAGCCTGTCCAGGTCAGGAAAAGGGTTTGTCTTTATTTTTGTAAGATAATACATGTCATTTTTGGTCACCTATCATTTCTCGTCCTTTGACTTTGGTCAAAAGTTGACCTTTTGACTGATACAATCATATTGACCATTGATACTTGACTTCTGAACTCCACTTCACACGCTGACACTACCTATTGAGAGCTGGTGGGGCCTGTCCTTCTGTCAGAACCTAACAAAGAGGAGGGCGCATGCCAAGGGTGGCGTGCGCCCAAGCTGGAGGCACCTAGGAGTCCCTATTGGACAAGGACTCCATCTCCTTATTGGATTCCGATTAGACTCCTCCTAAGAACAACTTTGATTGATCTTAGGCGCCATCTAAGGATGAATCCAGGGACTCTATTCCCACAATCAGATTTAGATCTGATTTCATAAAGGGTTGTGATTGGTTGGGATGAAGAGGAGTTGGATCATGCATAGTCTATAAATAAGACCCTGCGTCCAACCCAAGGAGTATCTAAAATCTGAAAAATTCTCATTTCTCAAAGGCTACCTCTCTCCTCCTCCTCCAATGCCAAGACCATATTCTTCTCCCTCTCCTCTCCACGTCCAAGAGTAGTTGGGATCTAAGTTGGTGGCAATCTAGATGAGAAAAAGGCGATAGAAAGCTAGAAGGCTGCGCTGCTGCAGAGGACAACTGCTGATCTTCAAAAGCTGTTTTGAAGATCCTCCAAATTAGATTCAAATCTAATTTTTGGAGACGTGATAGAGAAGAAAAGGATCTCCAGATCCAGCCTGAGTGGATACCAATAGAGGTCAGACACTTGCATGGCTAGATTCAGAACCTTCCGCTGCTTACAAGATCATCAACAGGTAATAGGATTATCCTACATCAAGATAAATTAAATTTGATTTAATTTATCTAGATTTTATTTTTATTATTAGAATAATAAGAATTAAATCTGAAACATCCCATATCTGATTCGGATCAAAGAGAAAAAAATTTAAAATATATCTCTTGATCCAATTAGATCTGAACGAACCTGATCCGAGAAATCAGAATTTTTCCTTCATATTTATTATTTGCTATCATAATTTATAGCAATTACATACTCAAACCATTTAATTTTTTATATCCCGTTCCATATTTGTTAGCTCTATGCAAGCTTGGAGTATTGTATTTGTTGGCTAAATCAATTTAAGGCTTTAACTTAAGAGTTTTAAGTCTTAAATTAATGAAAAATAGGCTGGGCTAAATTCGAGCTGAACTTCGGGCTTGGGCTTGGGTCGGGCCAAAGATCTATCTGAGTCCGATCTGAAAAAAAAAATGGGCTCTATTTCTAGGCCGAAGTTCGGCCTAAATGCCGGCCCGACCCGATTGGCCTCAGGCTAGCCCGAGCTTACTTCCAGCCCTAATCATGATAAGCCGCTGCTTTTAATGATCCGACTTGACAGGTGCTTGGAGACTTCAGATAGATGCTATCAGGCGCGACAACTGAATCAAGGATTGGGAGAGAATAAGCTTCAGGAGCCAGTTATATCTTGCGGGATGGCATGATTTGACATAATCTCGATAGGTGCACAGTCGATAATTTGAAGGGACATGGTTTATTATAGAGCGCTAGGATTCGATGGGACCATGAGGGGGTTAAACTTTTCGATGGTATTTTGATATAGTCATTGGGGTGACATGATTAGAAGTAAGGATTGGCAAAAGATCCTTGAAGAATGAGCTTGAGTTACGGTATATCTTGGATTGGTGCCTGAAGTTCGAGAGCCAAAATCTGAGAGTTCGGGGGGCTCACAAGTACCGCCGGTCTAAACCCTTGAGGTTTAACGATTTGATGTGATTTTGCGCACCCCGATGTCTTCATAATGGTCTGATTCGAAAAGAGCATCTAGCTGTCAACCTTTCCAAGTTCAGTAGATGAAATGAAAGTCAGTCGGATGGGCTTTGTTGGCTAAAGCATAATAATTTTTGAAGTGGCGTAAAAGCTGAGGCATAGGCTGAGGGCTGTCCTTGACGTTTTCAGTATGAAATTATCCCCAACAATAGCCGATGAAGATTTGTTAGCACTGGCAGTGCGCTAGTTAGATCGAAGGCATATCGGGCCCTCAATCTCTTCTTATCTTCGATCCAAATGAAAATTTTCCCAATAGTTAGTATGGTGATCAACACACTAGAGTTTAGAGGTAGATATAGGGAGCCAGAATTAAAACAAAAGCAAGAGCAAGAGCCAAAAGCCCTCCATGCGGAAATTGGGAACAAATGCAAAAGATACAGCCCAAGAATTGTATAGAACATGCAACAAAATCATAAGAAAACTAGTCATAATTGATTTTTTTTTGATGTACTTTAATATATTTGCATGTTGAAATTAGATATTCGCCAAAGCAATTATTATATGAGAAAAAATGTTTTACAACAATTGTTGCTCAACAAAAGTTTCACTACAAATTAGGACTTGATTACGTCTGTTTAACCATCTTAGTACAAGAAGAAAGTATTGACAGCCTAAACTTCTTCAAATGTGGCCTCATCTAATCTGGAGCCCATCAGGTATTTTTAAACCTAAACCATTACTAACCACCCCAAAAAAAGAAACAAAACATAAATAATTTACATCATCGTACCAAATCCCATATAACCACAGTTTGCTTTGATGTATAGGTTTGTCAAGATATTGTCAAATTGATCATATTTCTTGGGACTTATCAGGTCGCAAGTGGGAAGTGGCTAGACCCAGATCATTCTCAAATTGGTTGTAGCCCGAGACGCAAAATCCAGACCCATGGATCCGGTAAGAAAAGTTAATTGGAATCTCTAGATTGAGCAGCGTGTTCAAACAAAATTTGACCGAACCTGAAGCGAGTATGAAACGTAATAAAACTTCAAACGGTAGGGATGAACCAATAAATCCCAGATCTAACTCGAACTAAACTAGAAGTTATTTAGTTCAACACTTCTTAGTGAATGGCTTGGTGAATCTTTCAATAAATGTTGATTCCGTTCAGACTGTTTGAGAATAGCTAATAAGTAGCTAACAAGTTGAATAAGAACAAGAAAAAAAGTGCTGATTAAGAACGAAATATAGGTCTCAATCGACGTTAGCTACATCCATTTTGCTTAAGCTACCAAACATTCCCTCCCACCCTCCACAGATCGCACATGCTTAATGACTCTAAAAACTATCTATTTACTAACTTAATAAAGGCTCCTCTATGGCTCTTCAGGGGAAAAAGAAAAAAAATGAAGAATCCAAATTCTATTTTTCCACATATCATAGGGATAGCCGGACCTTCCGAATTTCTTTCTACTGCAGCCAAAAATTCTATTAAAGTGCGGCTGGAATCTTTACCGGTTAGAGCTATGAGATGATGCATAGATGGGATTAGAAGGATGGATGCCCCTATCTATTATTTGATTCAAAAAATATTAAGGATGGATGAAAAGAAGGCATTATCTATCTATCTTAGCCCATCAATTTAATCTTCACAAATTGGTAAGATGCGAAGAAAGATGAATACTATAAGGATAAATTTGTACATTGATAAAATTATTTTTTTTAATTTTTTTAATAAAATCTAACATTTCTTCATTCTTTATGTATAATTATATTAAATGGATAAATATAAACTAAAAAAATTATTTTTTTCATTCATTTTATTTATATATTTTTGTTTTACCTATACTAATAACTCTATACTCATTATAATAATTAGAATTATTATTATTATAAATAATAAATAAATAAATAGAATTATCTTTTTATATTTATATTTATTATTTTTTTATTATTTATATAAAATTAATTAACTATTTAAATTTGTTAATATATAAATAAATTAATCGATATAATTGATTTAAAAAATTATTTATTGAACTAAACTAAAAATAAAATTTAATATTATATAATTTTATATAAGTATAAATCATAAAGATTATAATTTTATATGCCATATCTTTTAGGTATAATATAAATGTTATAAATTGATAATAATATTATTTTTATTAAGAGATAGTTTAGCAAAATCACGACACAAGTATTATCCGCCCTCTCTTTCATTTCTCTTATATTAAATATATAAAAAAATTATTCCTATCTATTCTTCCATGTTTCACGAAAGATGGATACACTCTCCCTCATCCATTGTCCTTCTTTATCTATTATTTCCTCGATCCATTCTTTATACCAAATAGAAAATTATAAAGCAGATACCGACAAAACTTTCTAAATTATGTTCATAATGCCTATTGTTAAGCAACTGGGTAGGGAACATCATTATCCTCTCCACTCATTTCGCCAATCTTCTACAGCTTTTAAATATTCCTTTGGACTTGCAGCTGAAGCGGTAAACCTGCACAAAGGCGTAGGTTTTCACCATTCAGACATGGCAAGAGCAGGACATGTCCTCCCTCTTAAGCAGGGCCCAACTTTATTTTAGATAAGAACCACCGAACAGGAGGATGCCGTGGTTCATACATTGGGTAGATGATATCCCCCATGTATGCAGATAATGCATGATGATCTACCGTTGGACATCAGTAAAAGAATCCAGGATGTCTCTTTACCTCATTCAATTCAAGATAAGCATCATGAGCATTTTGATCTGTACATATATTGAAGATGAGTGTTGGTTATATTTATAGAGATAAGTATATTGGTATACAGTATCTCAATGATTCAAGTGTATGGTTATGGGCATGTGGATCCTAGTGGGCCGAAAAGAGTCCTAGTTTTCCAAACTTTGGATCTGTCTAGATGAATGGGCCCAAAATTCTATAGCACTCATGAGTTGGGCCAGTGCAATATGAAAAATTATTAGATTACATATATTCATAAATACCTAAGGATACCTTTGGAAAAAAACCTTACTAAGTATGGGTCAAGTGCAGAGTGCTAATTAGTTTTTTCTAAGTGGGATCTCAGCTTTGGTAGGTGTGGGCATCTCCAGACTCCTACACTCAAATTTGAGTGAATAAAGACCCTTGATTTTATGCAAGCAAACTTTAGCTGTGACCTAGATAGCAACATTTGCTACTACCCCAATGCGTTGCATCCAACAGTTCTTGTATCAGCCCAAGTGGCCGAAACATATTCCTATTGACTTTGATTCAAGCTGGCTCCAAAGTGACCCATCTTCTTGTTAGTAGGTCTGCAACTTAGGTCATTCGACGAACTAAGAATATAACCAAGTTCAACCTAACCAACAAAATATCAAACCCTAATTATTCTGAATCGAGAATGAATCGGACCAATCAAACCTAAAATCAAATTGAATACAAAGTTCTCAAACAGAAAATGCATGTTAGGTTGGCTTGGGTTTTCGTGCCGATTGATTTTATGAATTTGCACAAGATTTTTTGATACATGCTTAGACTAATTCGGGCTCGGTTTTGGTAAGAAATCATTATAAAATACATGTTATTCGTCAGGTTGGGTAACCGAATTTGAATTGGGGTCTTGTCCATTTTAAGATTTAGCTAGAGGCTTTTATAGGAGCCATTTTTAATCAAGAAGTTGGCAACTTGACACGTAACAACAGAACCTAATCCTTAGCAATCGAGGAACCATGGAGGCTACGCCCATATTTAGGGTTGGATTTAGGGAGAGGGATGCAAACGGGCTAAAATAGGTTCGATTCATGGGTTCCCGAGCCAAGACCACCTCATTCAGTAAAAGACATGGTAAATTTGCTAGTTTTTGACTGGGGACTGACCATCTATCAGAACCCAGCAGCTAGTGCTACTTCTGACCGCTTACGATTAAAAGTGGCAAGCTGTGGAACCACAGGCAAAAACATACTTCAAAGTAGCAGGAATTCAGTGCTTGTGTTGTCTCCAGGAGAAACACATGAATGCTTTTATCGTGGAGTGTTTGTTAGGTAATGGAATGGAATCTATCCACAGGTAGTATATCTACAAACGAAAGCTACTTCCACGTTGTTGTTTGCCCGGCACTGTGGCATCAGAATTCTACTATTTTAGAGTCGTGGCTTTCTTTGGGCATGAAAGATGAATAAACTCCAAACAAACAATTCCAGCAACATGAACAGCTACAACTGCAAACTTTTCCTTTCTCATCTTTTTCTCCACATAATTTTTATCATGTTTGCCTCCCAAACAAGAGTCTTTTGTCGATCAATTGCATTAATATATGAGTCAGAGATCTAATCACATTTAAAAGAAAAAATCCTATATTTTCCGATCTTGATCACTAGAACACCAAGATCAGACTACCCTTGCATGCCATTGTTTGGCTGCCGTCTATTAGTCTCCACATGGACGTTAGATTAGCCTGGTTGGTCTTAGAGGCGTGGAGTCACCAGATGGTGGGTTAGGCAAATGGAACCGGGTTCTATCTTTCACGCAGAAGAAGGATTCATCTTCCTTCATGCGAATCTGCCATTGGATTGCACGATGGCTGTTTCAAGATCTATGTAGATGGTGAATCGAGAAGTTCAGAATGCTTTGAATGCTGTGTGGAGCGTGATCCGACGGTTGACCTGATGAAAGAAGAACAATCGTTTTTTTGCGCTAAAGATGGAAACCGAATGCAGGCAAACGGGCTCCAAGCAATATCAAAAAAGGGTCGACCTTTCCGATTTGTGCTGCAAAGAGTCAAAGAGATTGCTAATGCCGGTCAAACATGGATAGTGCGCATATAAAAGAAAACTGTCATCCAAAGTCCTCACAAATATCACATATTTTTGTGTCTACGTTAACAAATTATGCCAACTTCTATGTTGCTCCAACGTCACTCAATCAAATAAACAACCCATATCAAAATGAATCATACATTATCATATAAATCTAAATCTTGTATCATTTTTCTGCGGATTTATAAACCATGTTACCAAAAATTACTTAAGCAAGCAGCATATCTAATAAAATTTAGATGGATTGTTGGATCTCGCTCATCATCCCACTGTGATGGCGAGGTTTCAAAGAGTGACGATCTTCTAACATCAACACCAACACACAAATCAGTGGGACAATTTTGACACATTGAAGCGGGACTTCATCGCAGAGCAAGCAACAAAATTTTCAATGGTAGTGTGACCAACGAGCGGGCGGTTGGTCTTTTAAGGGAATTAAAATATGCCTGCTGAGCAGCAAGGGTACAGGCTACGGAGGGGGCGGGATGGTTGGGCGCTGCTACAGTTATGTTCTTCTGTTTGTAGTAACTCCCTAGCTGTACGCAGGAAAGAAGGAAAGAAACAGTGGTGTGGAAATGGGTGGAACACAGAGCTCTGTGACCACTGTGGATCGCTTATATCTCCGATTCCTTTTACAAGCCGTAACCTGCCGTCTCTTCCCATTACAAGGTATCCATCCTTCGGTCTGTTACCTCATTTAATCCAATCCCGATCCCAATCTCTCTCTCTCTCTCTCTCTCTCTCTCTCTCTCTCTGTGTGTGTGTGTGACCATGGAAACGGGAAATTATGGAGAAATTGGTTCTTTGATTGGATTTCTAGGGAGCTTCTTGAGGTTCTCCGATGGGGTCTTTGGAACTCAACTGGGTTTCGTTTCGATTGTCGGATCTGCTGATATATAGAGAATTGAGGTAGATTGGAGTTTTGGGGAGTTGGGTTCCTCTTTTTTCCTAGATTTTCTTTTTGATTTTACTATGATTTCGGGTTTTAGGCTGGTTCTTGAATGATGATCTTTCTTTTTTGTCTCGTTATAAATGGTCCGACTTTGTGACTTTTGGCCCTCTTTTTTCTTCTGTTTAGGTTGTTTTCTTGAATATTTTTGATATTTTCTCTTTCAATTCTTGTGTCTTTTTCAGGCCTAGTATGTCTTTTTTTTCTTTTATTTTGCTTGTTGCCTTCTTAGTTTGTTATATTAGTACAGAAATTGGTTTAGTTTTTGAGTTATGATTGTAATTATTCTAAACTACCTTAGACATTTGCTTTGGTGCTTGTTTAATATTCTGTGGATGGTCGGAGTGAATTACAACTGTTGAAAGAACCTTAATTCTATGTGACGATCTATAGCTTAATATTAGTAGTTGCATTCTCTAGAAACTTTCAGAAAAGATTGGGCTGCTGGATCCGATTTGTGTCCCCAGTTTTATAACGTCCATGCTCGGGCATTGACAGAAAAAGGTATCAATAGTTAATTATGCATTGTGATATAATGTTAGTTTGGCCTCATGGTATGGTTTGTGTCTTTGGCTGATAACATTGCCTTTCACATGAATGCATTTTACTATATCAAATGGTGCATTCATCTGACTTCTTCTTGAGAATATGTCAGACTTGGAGGGGCATTTTGGATCATCGCCTCTTTTATCTGTGCGATTTTGCTCACATGTTAGCAAAGGCTGAGGCAAGTAGGGGTGGGGGGGGGGTTTGTAATGGGTAGGTTGGGGAGGCCACTTTGAGATTTTCTGCAAATGAGAAATCACCTTTTTTTCTTAAAAAATAAAATTATTTCCGGTGTTCCTCAGACTTTGAGATTGCAAAACTGGCTGTCTTTCCCATTCCCTCCGAAGTTCTTCCTCTCCTGACCTTTATTGTCCTCAGGCCTTCCAATTATGTTAGGTATATCACATGCATATAGAAGCTAACCATCCAAACAGACCTGATAGATTGCTCCAAATTGCTTGAGGTCAAACCAATAGGTTATGTTCCATTTCTTGCTGATAGGCTCTTTTTCTTTCTTTGGCAAGCCCCTCTGTAGGCCCAAGTTGCCTTATCCAAGGCTATGGTTCCAATTCACAGAGGGTTGACATCAAGTTGAAATCTATTCATGTAATGATCTCATACTTCAGCATTTCAAATTTCAGTCTATGAATTTGACCCCATATAGACATCATAAGGCCTATAGTTTGAGGTTGATTCCTATGTTATGTGGGTGCATCACAAAGCATAAATTTGTGTTGGCATTAAATGATTTGAAGGATAGACTTCTGGATATAGGCAATTACCTATACATCAGTCCTTGTTCGAAGTGTTTAGAGTCAACCATTTGAATCCTCATTTGCTAGTCATTCCAATGAAGTTAGCATAGTATCCAATTTCAATGTTCCTTTTCTTTGATGTTGTCTTTGATTAAAGTATCCATGTTACCAGGTTGAAGCTCATGGGATTGGGTTGTTTAATTTACTTACAACCTAATTGCTTGTTATTTCATGTTGAAATTGAGCCTTTGTTAGAGAAACTAGTTTCTATCTTCATATGAACCATCACATGCTGCTTTGAGTCCATGTTGTAATTGTCTCTCTTTCTGCCATAACATCTACCCTCATTACTTCTACCATCTTTGTTGCCTTAATGAGCAGTGAAGTGTTTTTTCCCCCCCCTAATTGGTTGCTTTTCAGGCATTTACCTGTTGGAGTCTAAGATTTTGCGGCGGAAGTTCCAATCTCTCATATGATTGCTTCATATTTAGCCCCCTTGTGCCAATGGGCGTTGTAAAGATTAGGCCTCGGGGGCCTGGAAATGATGATTCTGCAGGAAAAGGATTTCGTACCTTTCCACTCAATGAGCTCACACAAGAGGAGGGATTGCTCTTGGAAAAGAGCCCTGGTGATATTTTTAATGACTGTGAACTTGCAGAGGTGGGATGTGAGTTTGTCATGGTTGAAGATCAGATATGCAATGTTCCATATGATCTTTATGACTTGCAAGATTTAAAGGAAATACTCTCTTTGGAGATTTGGAATTCTTGTTTAACAGAAGAGGAAAGATTTTCTCTAGCAGCTTACCTTCCGGATATGGACCAACAGACATTTTGGATTACAATAAAGGAGTTGCTTAATGGTGATAATACGTTCTTTGGAAGTCCCTTGGAAAGATTTTTCTTTAGATTGAAAGGTGGATTTTATTCTCCACAAGTTTCTCATTTAAGGGAAAGTCTGCAGTTCTTACAAAGGCGGGGCTATTATCATTCTCTAAGATTGTATCATGAGAGTATGTGTCAGAAGTGTACGGACATCAAAAGGGTATGGAGTAATTGTCACCCAAGCATGAGTGTTGAGGAAAGGGTTCGCATTTGGAACAACAGGGAAGATCACAAGCCTGTATTTTTGGTTGATCTCAATGCATTTCCTGCGGAGGAAGAGATGTTAAACAAGGGTGAAAAAAATGTGGCAACCACTCCGCAGTTAAAGAAGACCAAATATATGAATGAAAGGGTAAATGCTCATGATCCAATGGTTGTTTTTAATGGCATAGCAGTAAACAGGAAAACAAACGCAAAAGGGGTTCTGAAAATAAAACCAATTGAAATGAATGCATTGCCAAATCGACCTCTGCTACCATTGCCAAATGAGCCATGGGAGCCATGTAGGCGGACACCTAAAGGCGTACTAAAAATAAAGCCTAAGTGTGATCCTCTTGGTCATCAACAGGAACGATCTAGCATGATTCAAATTCCACCAGAACAAAGTACAGCTGATCTATCGGGTGTTCAGAACTCTAGATTCTCCCCTTCACAATTTGCTTTTACATGGGATAAACAGATTTTTGATGAGAAGTTACAATTTGTACATCAGACAGGCAGAGATGGAAATACTTATAGAAGTCCTGAGCTTATAGAAAATCGACAAAGGGAGGAATATCTGAACAGGGGTGCTGGACAGAGATTACATAGAAAGATAAAGATGGTAAAGGACATGAGGTCAGATAATGCTATAGAGATAAATGAAGAAACTTTTCCATTGAAAACTAACCAGAAATTGAAGATGTATTCTCATGAAGCTGGTCGGATGGGAAAGCGTCACAATGGAGAGGACCTTTGGCAAAACTCAGGTCAACAAAGCAAGGTATTTCTTGCAGGTTCTGCAGACTCATACTGTATTACTCCTGACAATCATCAAGGAAGGATGCAGATGACTGCGGTGCATTCCACACTTTCTGAAGCAGTTTCAGGGGCCCCAATTGTTCTCACTGACGAGTACCAGACTTTTACAAAGTCTTCTGATCATTCAAAACATAAGCTTAGAGATAACAACGGAGTATTGAAAATGCCAAATGCCCAAATGGCTAGTTCTGGGGTTGAAAGAGAAGGTCTTATGTTTCCTATAACATATAAGCGGAAAAAAGCATACACAAAGCTCAACTCAGTCACCTCTCTTAAGCACCCACCTGCAGTAGCCGATGTGGAATCAGTAGTGTCGAGTGGAACAGCAGACATGAAAGCAAAGGCTATCAAGATAAAGTTTAAAGGTTGGACCGATAAAAATGCTGAGTACAAACAAGGAATGCTGAATGGGATGCAACATGGGTCCATGTCTAGCTAAACCTCTGTGATATAATGCATGAGCATCTTTTATTGGATCCTACAACAAATTGAAGATGTTTTGGTGCTTCTGCTGGTGGAATGCTGCATTGGTTGCAAAACAAGCAGCTGCTTGTTAGGCCTGTATTATGAAAAGCAGCCGTGCATCCATTTTGATGGTGGGGTGTCTGGGAAAGATCTGCTGGAAATTTCATCAAATTTAAAATATTTGGAGCTGATTGCGGTCACAAGGGAATGAAGCTGCATAATATGTGGCATATATGCATATAATTATATACAAATAGCCTAGGCATTTTATCCCTTTCTTTGGGATGATCTGTATTTGGTTTTGCATCCTACTATCAGCAAGTAGGCAAAAGTGATGCTAGTTTCATCTTTTTCTCAATACAAGTTGACTCCTGCTCATTATACAAGCTGATCCTGGAAAAACCATGCTGAGATGTACGTGTAAATCGATGTACGTTGGTTTTAGTTTCCATAGATATTCTTCAATCTCAGCATTCATGACATTGACAAATTTAATTTAAGCCAATCTCAGCTCATTTCTCTTTTCATGGATAACTTAAGACTACATCAAAATTGATCAGGTTTCTGTGCCAGGGTTGATGCAAGCTTTCCTTTGTGTAGCTTAAAGCTTCCAATGACTTAGCAGTCAGCCCTTGCATTTGTGCTATTAACCTAGCTGTAAAGAGATAATTTCTGAATAGACTGGAAATACAAGTATTGGAAAGCTGCTACCATTGATTTCTTAATTAATGCTTGGGATTTTTGATATTTCTATAAGTGGTTTGATTCAATTAGGGTTCTTGTTCTCCAGATTATGGTCTTCCTTGAATGTCTTTGTTTCTGTCTCCTTTTGTTTGTTGGCTTTCTCTATAACAAGCTTTACTTTGCTAGCACTGTTCATAAGACCATCATCAAGTCTTATGTTACAGTACATTCATAACATTTTTGGTAAGGTACGTAGTTGCTGATCTTTGGAGAACCTGTATCACTTGGTGGTAGAAATATTCTTTTTTTTAGGAAAACCTCATTTGAAAAAGCATTATTATTTTAGCTTCCTAGTTGTTGTGGAAGTTAGGTTAAACAAATTATTCTCTTTCCTTTGAAGCTTAGGTTTTTTGACATACAGGAGTCTTCAGGTCTACATCAATTTAGGACAAGGTGCTGGAGGACCAACTGAGGTGGTATGGGCTTGTGGAGTGAAGACATAGGGATGCTGCAGTAAGGAGAGGTGCTTGGATTTCTGTTGAAGGGTACGGTAACAGTTGGTGAATGAGGATATTCACAAAGGCAAACCCAAATATTGGATATTAGGCTCAATGGTTGGTTATAATTTACCGATACTTTGCAAGATATTTGTGCTGCTAATAGTCAGGGAAAACCATATCTTATTCATGGAATGCATATTAAGGCAGCTTTGACAGAGACTCGGGAGGTTTAATCTCAATATAGTCCCTATGCCTTCGAAGATAAATATTATTAGTAAACTCTCACTGGCAATTCATGACTGTACAAAGGGGTTTTTTCATGAAATGCATTTTTAGGGGACCTTTGTTGGCGGTGACAATTGTATGTACACTCAAGAGCCTTAATCTCAACAAAATCTCTAATATTTCAAAGTAAATGTATTAGCATACTCTCACTATCATGGAATGGCACTTCTTTATGAACTTAAGGGCTATACCAATGTCATTTTCTTGCCACTTCCATCTGAATCAACCCATTGCAATTGCTACTATTCAATTAATTGATTCTTTTTATGTGTTGTATTGTATGTTCTCCAAAAGAGAGTAGTTGGGTAGACACATTAGGAAGCCAATTTTATCAGTCACTGGAAGGTAAGGATGTATATATCTTATATAAATTTACATTTTTTGGTTACAATACACCTCCTATATTAATAGTAATAATCTGTAAATGACTCTATAATCAGAACCATATTATTATTGAAGCAGCTCCAGGAACAGAGCAGCACTTGGATGGAGACCTGCATCTTTGAGAGTCATTTCCAATTGTTCATAACCATAAACTTTTCTTGGGAAGTTGGATATCAGCCGATAGCTTCCTATACCAGGTATATCTAGGGAGTCAATGTATCTGAATATTGATCTGATAGTATCTGTGCAAAGGAAGCTCTGCTCTATTCTTTGCCCATTTGGAAATCTTATCAGTATCTGCAAAATAATATCCATTGTTTAGAATCACTGTTTTGCAAATCACTCTGATGGATATTTTACATACCTTGGTGGTGGACTTTGTTTTCCTTGAAGTAACGGTTTGTGTTTCCTTGCTTGCATCTTTTGTTTTACTGCTTAATTGTTTTGGGGGAGGGTTTCTCTGCCTTTCTGCTGCTGCGCGAGCCGCTTCTTCTACAAGACTTTGCCGGGCTCTTTCCTTTTCCTGCAACTAATAAACTGCCATTAAATCTTTTGTTCCTTGATAAACAGTCATTTGGCATTGTTGGTCTTCATTTGTCACCTTGTCCTTCTTAAGTGATTCAAGATAAGCTGCATCTTGTTCCGCACGCAGTTGGCGATTTTCTCTTATCTTCTCCTCTTCTTCTGTTCTCAGGGCCCTGAAAGCTGAACGTTGTTCCTCAATTGTCTTCTGTAAAATATTCACCAGTTCTTCAGGAGAAACTGGTCCTTCCACCTGAACAGAAATGGGAAATAGAAGCTTTCCTTTATCATAAAATGCCTATATTCCAAAAGTTGTTGTCGAGAATTTTTTTTTTTACCTGCTGTAGAACTGCAATGCTTTCACCAGAGATTGGAGCTACAACAGCACAGAATGGGAAACTCGCTGCTTTCAATGCTGCAGCCATCTCTGATCCTTCTCCTCTGTTTGCAACTGCTCCCCATGATACAAAGTTTGTGTCAAGAAACTCTACCACCAGCTGTGAACAAAGCGTGTCGCGGCAAAAGGGGGCTGTGTAGGGATGGTCCGGATCATGGAGGTACAAGAAAACAAACTTCGACTCATCCTTTGCAATCTTTAGAGCTTCAAGGAACTGACATGCATAGAAGAATGGGTGGGTGCTGCCATAATGCCGCTCGAAGAGTGTTATAAAAAGCCATTCCTCTGGGATGATCAGAAGTCCTGGATGCTGCTGGGATTGCGGATTCTGAGGGCCTCTTCTTGGAGCTCCATGGCCTATTGCTCTTGATATCCCTTCTATTATGCTGAGAGGAAGTCTTACCATCCTGCGAACAAATTCAGTGCATGAGGCTCGCAGCTCCCGTCCTGTGCCATCTCTTGTTGATGTCATTCTTAAACTAGCAAGAGTGTTTCTTTAAGAGATAACTTGAAGTGGTTTAATGGCTGAATAAAATTGGAAGCAGCAGCTTTTGGATTCTGGTGGTGGATGTAATGAGCTACCTTTATGACCCTCTATTCTTTTTCTGCCTTTAAAATCTGAGCCTCTATGGAGCATTTCTTAAGGAGATCAAGCATTCTTTCTTTGCCAATTGCCATAAACTTTTCTTTTCTGGGAAGCTAGTTGGGTTGCTTTATTCCCTGCCTCCCACATGTAAAGAAAAGCACAATTAGTCCTGGCTGGACCAATCTGATATGAATAATGCACAAAATGGATCAGGTACATGATATATTGGACGAATACTATTATTTGGATCTTTGTCTTCAGACAATTGAACTTCTACCAAGTAAAATTGATAATTTTAATGTATATTGAAATTATTGATGCTCCAGTGATCGTTGCTCTTGCTTGGAAGGAAAAGAAGACAAAATAAATCAATATCTTGAGGTACTGTATTTTGACAAAACCTTCTCTCATAAGTATTCTCCTTCTAGCGAACATACCACTTCATCTCTCTTATAAATGATCAGAAAAGAGATAAGCGAAGTGCATCAACCACAATCGAATATGTTTCTAAATTTACTCAAAACAATCATGATTGAATTAATTATGGCCATCCATAAGATACTTCTTCTTAAATAATTTATGCACATTATGGTTGTGTTCAGATGTCGGTCAGAGAGTGGATGACAAAAGATTATGCTAAACCACCCTCAAAAGATATAGGTAACTTTATTCAGTCGATGGGCAGAAAGGTAGATAACCACCCCACAGAGCCCTCTAGCCCCTATTTTCTCTACCAGTTTTGTCCTTGGCTATAGGTGGCTATACTCTTTAATACTTCAGAAAAATGACCCACATGATGTAGCTGAATCATCTACCACCAACCACATGATACAAGGCAATACTGTGAAATAAAAAGAAGAATACAACATCCTCTGTTTTTATACGCAGGCTGGTCCCTCTCATATGGCACTTCTTCTTTACCATAAATCACTCCCTGTGCTGGTTTTCTGATCAGAGGTGAATCCATGTATAGAGAAGATGAGGGAGGATGAACATAATTTAAACAAAATTAACATGATATTGAATTTCAACTGTAATAAACCAAAAATGGGAGAATTGCTGGATAAATATTGTTGCAGCTTTTCCCCCCCATGATGTGAATGATTGTACAATGGTGTGGAGGCCAATGAAGGCCCATGAACATAGCATGACATTGAATTCAACCGTAATAACCTACAAATGGGAGTTTTTTTTTTTTTTTTGATAAACAATGCTGTGATTTTTCGCCCATGATGTGAATAATTGTACAATGGTGTGGAGGCCGGTCGAATTGGCATGACTTGCATTAAAAAACAAACTTGCAGGAGTCATGCAAATTTGCGGACCAAAACCATGCCAAGCTACAACCCTGGCAACTACTAGGTCACAAATGCGGCCTTCCTGTCCCTGCAAAATTGCCCCAGTATGATCTTCAAGACAATCTTATACCCCGACTTCTCCAGGCCCCGCTGCTGAGTCATCTCAGAAGTGAAATGGGACTCTTTCTGCCAGTATCCTTCTCAAATGAGTCAACCCTGCAGCTGAAGAATAGAAATAATACATGCCTGAACACTGACTCAACCATTTGGTTGGGGAGGTCTACTGTTTAATGGGACATGAGGGGTGACTTCATTGCCAATTGGTGCTTGGCATGGATTCCATCGGTCAAAAATGATCCTCCCTCCTCGACCCATCCTCCCTTGGAAGCGGTGAGATGGTGCAACTGAACCGTTCTCTACTGGTGGATCTGGAGGCTGCACAATGCTGGCAGCAGCCAACTTATCTGGATCAAGAGGTCTAGTGAATAGCATAACTGGTTCATCTGGGTCCTGCATTAACACCATATTTCATCATCTCGATGCATCTCCAACTGAACTAAATCTTTAAGTGGTGCAATGTGAAAAGTGGAAAAGGAGGTACATGTTAGTTTTGGTACTATTTGATGATATGGCAGAAGATTGGGTACCTTCTTGTCAAGCCATCCATGCAGTAAAGGTCTTCGCATCATTTCTCGCTTCATTCGTCCTGTAGGGATCACTATCAGCTTGGAATCAGTGAAGGGAGGATTATGCACTGTAGCCGACTGAGCACGTCGGTGACCATTTGTGGTGTCATCAGAGTCCATAAAATCCTCGCTTGATCCAAGTTTACATGAATTTGGCAGGACGCCAGATAATGCTAATCCATCTTTAACAAGCTGTACCTCATGCTGAAAGCAGTGTGAAGGTTGTTAATAACCCAATAGCTAATTCACGTCCACAAAAAAATAATTTATGAAGGAAACTTCTGACACAAAAAAAGAGGCCTTCTACAACTAACATCACAATAACAAGAGAATGCCTCCATAATTTTCGTCCTCTTGATTTGCACACTGCATTGATATCCTTGTGAATTCACAAGGTGCATGTCATGATAACAGTGACATTTCACAAGATTGGTTGGCCGTCATTGATGAAATTATTTTTGCTTGGTAATGTAATGGCAAAGTATAGTAGGTGTGCCATGCCCAAGAAAGATGCCTATACTCTTAGTAGCCATCTGTTAAACTGCCAAACACACCAAGGTGCTGTTTGGGTGCATGGCTCCCCAGTCTGGGTGCTAACCACCTGGGTGGAAGGGACACAGAGAGAGGTAGGGAGGCGAGAAATTGGTGCGATAAAAATGGAGACTGCAAATCCTACAATCCCAGGGTTTTAGGCTCTACCAAGATGCACTTGTAGATATCAAGGTTGCAGAACTGGCAGCCTCCCCTTCTCCCACCCATTTTTCACTCTCCTCCGTGCACCCCGCACCCCCCCCAACTGATTCTCAACCTCACGGGGAATATAACATGGATGCGAGAGGTGGGAATGCAGATAGACCCTAGTGCAGAGGTAAGAGATATCATATGCCTACTTGGAGAGGTTCTGATTATCAGTGAACTGACCTAATTTGGTGGGTTATATATGTTTGAAGGCCCAAAACACTGAAGCACAAACATGTCTTGCAGAAGAAATGAAGCCATGGGATCCATGAACAAACAGTCAACGAAATCAAGAATACAAAAACAGCACTTAGGATTTCAGCAGCATGCACCATTTAAGCCAGCATAACCAAGTTTTCCAATTTACCATTGCAACACTGTCCTTAAACTATCAATTATCAGTTAAATAACAAGGAAGGTCCCATGCCTAAAAATGTGCCATGGGATAATATCAATTTAATTAGGACACGCAATTTCCATCATGAATCCCATTTGTTTTCACCTCTCAGGTACTCCATTTGTCTACCCAAAGTACTGCTGCATGATGGAACCACCTTGTTACCATCATGCTCATTGATGCCATCCAGAAACGACATGAGCGAACCTTCTAGTGCCATCAAAAGTGAATGGCAGATTGTAGTACAGAATGTAATATTTGGAAAATGAACTAAATGCTGATGCACTTCTGCGCCTCACTCAAGTCTGTCTGAACTCAATCTCACAAGCCATACATGACAATCAAGAGAAGTCTCAACTCCATTGCATGGGTCCATAAGATTCTAATCTCTCAATGTTCTCATAATTCAACTGCACTTATAGAACTAAATAAAGGCACTAACAATCAGCACTTCGTGTCCTTAGGACCTTAGTCTGCTGAATTTCAGATGTTCTAAACCTCTTCCTCCCAAGAATCTTTGCAGTATTATTCCCTCACTCGGAATCAAATATTACAGAGATGAGGAATTCCTCACCTTTTTTCTCCAAAAGGGTGTTATATTCACTCACAATCAAATATTCCCAAGCTAAATGAAGAAATAGCAGGTCCACTTAAAAAAAAAAACAGTACAGCAAAACAAAGACCAAAAGCATAAATGGTCAGCCAAGGATTCCAATTCTATTTTGTTCATCGGCCACCATACAAATGTAAATCATGTTATTGGCAATGAAGGATCAACAGCAGAATACATGTACTAGCCCACATGAAATACTGCAGCTACTTTAGACTTCTTGACAGACAATATAAAAAAACCATATGGTCCTGAGATGAAAATATATTTGCAACACATGTAAATAAGGGTCTTTCTGTCCACTCCTAATCTTATCATTCAAGGTAATGTCACCATAGTCTTGGGAAATATGTATTATTATAAAACTAAGAATAAAAACCTAGCTCCGTAAAAACTGGTGGGGCACTAAAATTTCAACTCTTCAGCCCTTGTCCATAAACTGCTTGTGATGAAAGCATTTTTGTTGGAAGAAAATAGAAGAGGCATTACTCTGTAACTTTAAACTACAAAGACCAACCAAATTGGAGAAGGCAAGAGAAATACACAAGAAGAGGAATACCTTATATTTGATTTGAATCCTCTGAAGGCTGACCTCACTCTCCATGACCTCTCGCTTCTTCTCTTCCCTCTACATACAGAAGTGTCAAAGAGAAGCTGAATTTTGTGGTGTTGCATAACTAGAAGTTTATTAACTTTAGAACAGTAAATCAATCATTGAAACTAAACCTTAATCAAAGCTTCCAATACTTTCCTTGCCTGATCCAAGTTACGCCTGACCTGAAGATTTAACTTTAAACATCAGAACTAATTAAATTTATATATATTTATTTAATGGTATAAACATGTGCACAGATGGTGGATGTCTTGATGATGGAAAATACCAATATTTGTGATGCTATTATTGGACATGAATGTTAATATCCAACCACTAGCACTGAAAATAAGAGAAATATCAAAACAAGACAAATGAAAGACATAATTGAAGATTATTTCAGTCAACCAAAATTGCAACCATGTGAAGAAATGATGTATGTATATAAAGATTACATTGCCAATACGAATATCTCTGCATGATTTTTAAAAAAGCATTAAAAGGTCTCATGCCAAATTTCATTATATCATTCCATCACATGAAATTTATTTTCAATAACAAATTATAGTTTTCATAATTTCTTAAATGGAAATTTAGGAACCCTTTTTCTAGTTCTTTTCTTGAGACCTAAAACAAGATTGAAATTAAGCTATACATAGCTTTATTCCTTTTTCTTGATTCTCTTGATTCATTATAAGTTGTAGAAAAGGTAGGCTGAAAGTCCAAGGTCATATGCCTTCTTTAATATTTTTATTTGTTAACATGGTGAAGTTTATTAAATAAATTCTGAAGGGTCATGGAATAATTGCAAGCTGACAGGAGTCCCTTTGAATTAAAAAGAGAATGTCTTAAATTTTTAATGATATTATGGTTTGTTCTGAAGTGATGAGATTTAACAGATTTTACAAGTCATAAACTGAACAATATATATTTAGTGGTAGATCCTGCACAGCTTTCTTCTTTGTCATGCCTTGCATAAACACCCATACAACATTTATATCAAGTGAAGCAGGGATTGGTTGGGAAGCTGCATCTTTAGCCAGTGACAGAAGAAAAAGATCAACACCAACATAAAGCACTGATACTAGTGACTCATGAGATCCTGACTAAGTTATAATAGGCAGTAGAATGACCAATTAAGCAGGCCATACTGGCTATAACAGTTACAGCTAAAATAAATCCACAATGTCAAAGACCAAAAGCAGCAACCAAACTCATAAAGGGGAAAAGTTTGGAGCCTCCACCTGGCGAAGTTTTTCAAAGGATTGGACATTGTTCTCCCGCCTTTGCATCTGAAAAAATTGAAAACCATAATAGTGAAAAATGACCTTAAAACTCTCATTTTTGGGTTTAAGTCTGTGCATGTTGAATGGGAACATTTACAGGATACCCCATGGTTTTCTTGGAAATCAGTGAACGTTGCAAATGAATATTTAAACTATGCTGCTTACCCTTCTTGTGTGTAGCCGGTGAGCTTTTTCTCTTGGTCTAAACACATTGTATGGATTTGTATCATTAACTGGTGGAGGAGGCTGCAGAAGCACAAAAATAATGAGGAGAAAAGTAGATTCCTGTCTTACCGGAAGAGTTAAAAAGGGATAAATTTCAACATTTGCTGAGAAAACAAATGAATTAGATGAATCATGGATGACATAACAGGCATGAAAACTAAGGAGCAACAAATTTAGTAAAACTCAGTGAATAAAGTAGAAAAATTCAAGAAACAAACCTCAAAGAGAAGAGGGGATAAAAGCAAGGCCTTCAAGGCTAGAGTCAACATATTCAATTAGTAAAAAGATATTAGGAAAACAGGATGATGCTGCAGGAAGGTTACCTTTCTCATGGAGTGGACCTAGACTCTTAGTTAGCACCATGAAAAAAAAAAAAGAACTAATCATATTGATCAATGATAAAGGAAAAGGAAAAGGAATATCCAGAATAAAGCTCAAGAAAAGAAGCAGAATGCCTGACATTGGCATGGCAGAGACTATTAGTGTTGGGCAGTTCTCTATTCACAGATACAACAGATTGACCAAGTACACTTCTGTGAAACATTTGAAGTCAAAGATTGTTGAGGAGATAGTACTATAAATATTAAAACCTGAAGGTAATGTATTAGCTTTTTTATTACAGGTCAATAATTATGTAGCAACTAACTTGATGTTTTTCAATGCTTCCTAATGGCCTTTTTCTAAATGCTTAGAAACATAAGTCATCCTCGTATGGCTCTAAAGTAGAAACACCAACTAGAAATGGGAACAATGAATGATTAAACTACAACTGTCTTAACCAATAGCGCAGCCACCCAGAGATCACTTATTTATGCTATCTACAGAAACAAAGTAGATGATATCCGAAGCAACAGGTTTGTTTTCACTCAGAAAAAAACCTACATTACTGGTATTTAAGGCAACAAATAATATTCCATAGGGGATGACTGCACCCATCAATTTGTTTTCACCCAACCTTCAGCATGTTCTGAGAGGCTCCTTTTTTTCAATTTCTTCCCTTTTTCTTGATATTTTAGGTGGCTGCTAAACTAAAATCAGATTAAAGATACCTCCTGCTTAATATGTAAGAGCAGGGGTGAATCTTTCTGTAAATACAGCATCAACATACATTGCTCAGTTCACTTGAGCCCTTCTATATTCTGTGTAGAGAAAGATAGGTTGACTACCTATCATTTTTTTATTTGATTTTAATATTTTAGCACTTTAAATTGCAATAGCTCCTCAAACATTAAAGCCTGTACTATTTGCCTTCAGAAAATATAAAGTGAACAGCTAATAAGAACATTGAAAAAATATGTAACATAAACAAACACAGAAGTTTGTCTCCAAACACATGGAATATAAAATTTGATTCACATTTAAGATCATATGGCCACTACTGCACCAAATGCAACAGAAATCTTAAGAGAACAGGTGTCCTTCCTTGATACATGAGATGGTTTACAAAATTTCACTTCCTCAAAATGGTAGTCAAATATATATGAATGAGATGCTAAAGGTCACACCAAAGTAACAATATTAGTCCGTTATATATATGAAAAACTGATGGCACTGACCTGCAAGCGCCGCAGAATAGGTTTTTGCCATTGCTCTCGCTGATAAAAGATAAGAAAGCACGCATAAGAATACAGGCTACAACAGAAACAACAGTTTTTAGTAAAGTCAGTATATGTTATCCATGCATAACATTCAGCTATATTCAAAAATAAGTCCATCACAATGTCAGCAAATACGCACATAAATTTACCACAAAAAAATAATGTTCGCATTATATGCTGTGGCAAAGAATGTGATGAGTTAATGACCCTACAAGACATGAAACATACCTTTGCCCTCCAATAATTGTATACGGACCGGAAAACTGCAAATCTTACAGACTGGGATTGCAAGCTCTGCAACATGAGGCAACTCTAAAATCATTACATCAGGAAGATCTCAATGCCTGAACACTCAAAGTGTTATAATTAATAAAAAACTGTCCTAACAAAAAAAAAAATGAAATAGAGAAAACTCTGCTGCCAAAAAAGCTTGATATTGCCATGCAACTTGATATTGTTGCTAGTGCATGTCGAAAGTGAAGATCAGGAGGTAATAATAATTAAACAAAGATGAAGATTGGATGAAGGAAAATCATAGGATGAAGGCTTTCAGTGGGTGGGATTGCCCTATGTTTTTTATAAAATCAAAAAGAAAAGAAATGAATAGAGAAATGGAAGATAATTTGGTTTGACACATGCAATGCAATCTGCAAGGATATCACATTTAAAGGCTTTGGCCACGAGATTGTCATTTCAAAAGATTTCAGATGAATGAAGCTTGCATGTGCCTTTTTGACAACCACAAGTTCATGCCACCCTAGGAGTGGCCATATTTCATCATATTATCATTCTAGATTTTCTTCCATCGAAATAGGGTCTGATATGGAACAGAGCTCTAAGTTGAGTAGGTTCCATGGAATGGTTTGAGATAATTTTGGTGACTGATTGGCAAAAAACAAAAAAGTAAAAAGTAAATTAAGCATGAATACAGCAAGGAAAACGCAAATTGTGTGTAAATAATCACACAGATAGATACTAGTTACGTCCCAATTTTTTATTTATTAATTTTGTTTTTTCCTCAAGTGGTATGAGGATTTGAAGGAATGGAATAGAGAAATGCATGTTAAATGCACCTATAATGGTGTTCAATTATCGGAAACAAAATTTCCCAAAAACTAGTTGACAAACGGCATTCAAATAATGATTCTATTTCCTTTCTATCTTAATCCTTTGCAAAGATCTAAAATATGATCTCATAATAGAGATCCAATGAGAAAAAAGGGAATTTTTGTTTTTAACAATTTGGGAAATGGAGATTGTGTGGAATTCCAACACAAGGCAAGCTTGGGCAATAGAGGCAGCTGCAACCTATTAGGCCAAATGATGGTAGACCTACCCTACTGGTTGCAATTTAAGCTCTTGGAAATCAGGTGAAGCTGTCTTAAGTTACCTTACGGTTGGAAAGAGTAGACCAAGAGGAAAAGAGGACAACATTTGAAACAGTAATTATGTTCAACTTTGAGGTAGAAAATATAACTATGCACCAATAAGTCAAATCCAAACATGGTACCCAAACTGCAGTAGCTAAACTACATGCTAAAGGAAATCCCATCATGAAACCAATAGAGGGGAGAGGAGGAAAATAAAATGTACACCTACTTCAACTTTACCTCCAGTTCACGAAGATAACTAATTTCACAATTCTTGTTGATGAATAAAACTGATATTTCTTCAACAAAAACGAATAATACGCTGAGATAGATGTCATTGAATATATATGACATCCATCAAATAACCTAAACAGTGAGCATGAAAGGCCTCACTCAAAACAGTGAAGCCTCCCCACAGATACACTTTATCTTATTGTGTAGAGAGAAACTACACGTCTAAGGCATTTCTTTGCTTCCCCTTTCTGAGTTCCCATGCTTATTCAAGGACTTGCATGTGTTGCACATGACAAAGCCTCATCAATTTTATACTTTACCATGTGTTCTGTTTGAGCAATTTAGAACTACAGACTAGAAAATTTGTTTTATATAGATACAACTTTATGTTGAAAATAAACCCCAATCGATTTTAGAAAGGCACCGACTAGAAGCAGTTTATTTGTTACAAACAGGAATATGTATTTGTGACAGAGAAAAGCATCAAAACTTGACAGGCTTCACTATTGGTCCATTATAGAAAGCACGTACTATATACAGTACCAATATGCTTTAATCAGCTGTCAGACATATGGAGGACTGAGTAAAAAGAATTGAAAGATGTGTAACCATGGTACTTTCTATTTGGTACAGGTAAGGCCTGTTAATAACAAATATAGATTGTCACATACATGAACGTTACATGGATACTCCATAAATGATTCAAAAAGTACCTCAACTGCAGAATCTAGCTGTAAAAGAACAGGAACAGGAGAACCAAAAGCAGGAGCCATGATTCCTGCTCTTTCTCGAGTTTTATGATCCAAAACCTCCAATTTAAACAATAAAGTCTCAAACCTGGATTAATTAACATATGTGAATAACTATTATCATCAAGATGATAGGAAAATGCAATGTAAAATGGATACATGGAATATTTTCACGTGTTTTTAAATAAACAATCACTAGCATATTGTGATGCAAATATTGACTTTGCCTTTAATTTTTGGGAGTCCACATAGTTCTGGAAACAGACTGCAATGCTAATGTTGAGACAGTAACATAATACTCCATATAATTCCAGAAAAAGACAGGAAAGCTTGTACAAAGACAATGATGTTAAAGTTTTTCCAGAAATATACATCTTATCTGTAAACTACATGATTTTGGTGCATTCAGGATGCTTGATTACTGCATTTAAATTGTGAGTTCTAAAATATGCTTCATATGCAAAAACACAAATTATACTCAGTAAATTTATCAATCATTTATAGACATGAAGAAAATAGTTACAATCCCTGTGACAAAGAAATTTCAAGAAGCCTCACACTGCAGTGGCTTTTAGACTCTATAAATGAGAACTACCAAAGAACTCTTTCCACAATTTGGTAAAGATACCCAAACACATCCATTGATATCAGCAGATCATATTGAAGCATTCAGAACATATTCACACATCTAACAAATAGGCACATGAAAGCTTATTGATCACCCTGTTGCCTTGGGTGTACAAAAATGCATCGCTTCATAGATTTTATATTCTCCAACTCAATATATGTTACCTTTTTTTTTTTTTTTTAGACAAAAAAAGGTTCCTCTTCACTTTTGACTTAATGTTGGACACTGGATGGCGTTAACATGAGAAATATGATTTTATTAAGATATCACTGCTTAAAGTTAGAGACTTCCTCCCCTTATCTTATTTCTTGCTCAACTGCTAACTAGTTCATACAGAATGTCAAAGTAAAACACAGATGATCAAAGAGCCATATCAGATAGTGGTTTTGTTGTTATGAATACAGAACTTTGGCCAATTAAGAGTACTGGATATACTTTTCAGGTGCAAGGATTTTCTTTTCATTGTTGAATTGTTGAAGCCAATCTTCATCCTCATTGTCCAGGTCATACTCAACCTCCCAGTTCTCCACCCTGGCTGCAAGGATGAAGCAACTCCCAGATATGATTAGCACCATTATAAACAATGGAACAATATTTACCATTCGAAGCATGTTAGTTACAAACCTCCTCTTCCACGTAAATATGATGGAGGCTGTGTGAAAGTGCGAGAGTAGTCTCTTTCATATGTATCCACAACCTTGAATTGTGGAGTAGGTATCTCAGAGGAACTTTTCTTGATAGAATTCTGGTGCACCTAGAAGATGTGAACAAAGTTAGGTAAGTCATTATTCTCATTGCAACCAATTATAGGAAAGTCTAAATGCCTGTGCTTATTTTTACATTGCGATTCTACATATGCTCACATTCTCAAACAGAAGTGAGCGGTGCACTCAGAATTTCTAAACATGGCATTTGTGCAAATAAAGAAATTATTGACTCCCGCATATTCCTCACAACTAGAAAGATTTTCTTTCAAGAAGATGTGATGAAAACCAAGGTTTTAAATCCCGTGGGATGTGCCGATGTCCCAATTTTCCCATGGAACAGGAGAAACTGCTATCCCACCCCGTCCCGACACTTGGGATAGTAGACATCCCAAGATGTCTCAATTGGGATGTTGGGATGCTGGCAGGATGGCAGGATGGCCCTATCCCAACACATGAGATAGTACCCTATCCTGGTGTCCCGCGGCACGTCCCATCGGGACCTGAATCCTTGATGGAAACTATATGGACAGAGAAGATTATAGAATGTCTAAACTATATATATATATATATATATATATATATATATATATATATATATATATAAAGGAATGGCAAAAGAAAAAAGAAAAAGACATTCTCCACTCAAAGCATCATATTTGGAAAGGCTAATGACATACAACTTATGGCCATTTTTAGCATCAAGCCTACTAATAAAGAAACAAAGAAGAAAGAAAATTTATCGTTAATCTGGTGGGTTTGGCCTAGATCCGCTGGAAAGCAGAAGCCGAGTTTTCATTCAGGGTCCACCTGCAAAAACAGACTTTAAGATCCGTGTTTGACAAGATGTGCTCAGCCTAGCACTGAAAAGTCATCATGGAGCAGTGTCTGATTCTAGACAATTCTAGAAGTCCACTGTTTATTGCAGGTAGGCCTGATCAAAAACTCAGTGTCCACTTGGCGGCAGACCTAAACTGCACTCTTCTCTTTTTAGTTGAAAATAATAGGCCTCGACAAGAAGTAACAAGCTAGAACCAAAATTAACATATACTTGGATAGCTGTATAAAGTTAAAGACTACTTCCTCTTGCAGCCAGTTGCAAAAATATGTCAATGACTATGAAATGGAAATGGATCCTAGTCAGATAGCCGTATAAAGTTAAATACCATGCTCATAAAGGACCATTAAAAAAAAGTCCATCTGAAATTCTGAAAACAGCTGTGGCTTCATTTAAAAATGATGGAGAGCGAGAATATAACAAATTATTCTTAAATTGGGGTCATATTAAGACATGGTACTTTGCTTCTCCCAAGACACTTTTCCATGGACGAACTTAGAAAACTCTTTCAGGGATATGGCATTTGTCAGTTCACCAAAGGTGTTTGCAAGTCTCCAAGAAGTTTATTTGCCTTTTACCCACTTCTATGGTAAGGCAATTATCAGATGCAGTTCTGGTTTCCCAGACCAAATCCAAAGGAACCATATTAAGAGCTAATATTTTGTCATCAATGCAATTCATCTCTCCAGAGAAGCAGAAAGTAATTAAACAGGGGACTAGTTAAAGCTGCAAAAAGAGATCGGTGTAAGAATTTAATTAAGTCTGTAGAAAGAGCTCCCTTAAGCATTTGATAGCCATATAATGTGATTGTGGTGGTGCCACTCCTATCAATGATTTGATGCAATAAGAGCAAAAGAACCATCATTAAGAAACTCTTCAGCATCTAAGGTGTGTGCAAGGCTACACGGGCATTTGGGACAACCAGCCCTTAGGCATCCCATTTCAATGTCTCAATCACCAACAGGAAAAGATATTGCTATCTACTAACAGAACATGTCTATCCAATCAATATAGAAGCAATCGAAAGAGGTATCACTGATATGACCAGAATCATGCATGTCAAATAAAGAAGCAGCTAAATTCCAGCTAAATGTGCAACTTCATGTATGTAACTCGCTAGCATGCTTAGTATGCCATAGGAGAAACAGAAGCAGCACAAAGAAGCAAAAGGAGATCAATTCAAGCTCGGTTACCATTTAAGACATCAAAATCAATCCACATTACCTCGTTGTCAGCTTCAGGGACAAGCCGGAGCAACTGAGAGTTGCGCGTAGAGGAAGCAGTGTTAGGAGCCTCATCGTCCTCAAAGTCCTTGATGGATTTGAGGATTGGGAGCTTTTTATGGATGTCAAGGGGACGAGGCCTGAACGACAACCTACTCATATCTGCTCATGTCCCGTCAAATAATCCACTCACTCCTCCCCTGCTCATGCCACCACCTCCAATGCCCAATCACAAACTCAAAACAAAACACCAGCGAGCAATTCAACACTCCAGAGCTACTAACAAACCTGGCTGAAATTAATACGAAGCTCAAAAGCTACTCAACAAGCTGACGACCTCAGCATTCGGCTCCTTACCCCAGAGTGCAGAGCATGCTAGCTTCCACAAAACACCACCCAATTCAACAAACGAATGGAGAAGGAAAACTACTAAGCCCAAGCTAAGAACTTGATGCCCAATTTGTCAAACGGTTGAAGAAGCCTAAAAAATGCGAGCTTTCCCCTGTTCGGGGATGCCCTAGTTTTCAAAAAAACTGAGGAAAAACCGCACAACGGACCCCTTGTTTTCAAATTTTCAACTCAAATACAAATCCCAATCCGGGAAACGAATCGAGAAGAAGAAAGAACGAATCCCCTGCACCAAATTGAGGGTTTCCGGACCGCGCCGGACCGAATCGAGGGATTTAGGGCACGGGGCCTCCCAGGGAGTGATTCAGCGTTATAGGGATCGGAGAATCGAGAAGAAAATATTAAGTATATACAAAAAACGAGCGAGTGGAATAAGGGGTGGAGGAGGAGAATTTCTAGGGTTTCGAGTTGTTGTTTCTAGGGTTTTGAAAGGAGGGAAAAGGAGGGAAGCGAAGCGGGGAAGAGCAGGAGAAAAGAGGGTGGTGATCTTGGGGGACCTCTCTCTTCGATGTCTCGACTACGAGAGATCTACGGCTCGATTCGAGTATCTACGGTGGGAAATTACATCGTAGGGCTGAGAAGTGCTCGATGGAGGACGTGTAGAGAGGAGTTGGTATTGAACGACTACCGTGGCTCACAGAGATGGGAAGATACTATTTTTTTATAAAAAACAAAATTTATTTATTTTCAAGATATATATATATATATATATATATATATATATATATATATATATATGTGTGTGTGTATTTTAATTTTCAAGTTGATCCTATATATATATATATATATATATATATATATATATATATATATATATATATATATATATATATATATATTATGGATGGATAAAGTGTAGGTGGTGTGGTGCTCCTAAGCCTTGAAAGACCTATGGGTGAAGTCAGGATGAGGGCTACGAGAAGGTTAAGATAGATGTGATTATAAGGTTAGAATAGAAGTTGTCTTAGGATGAAAGCGGCATATAATTCTTCATAGGCTTGAGGTTCGGATATTGAGAGCCTTAGGGAGCTTGGTTGGTGCTTCGGAGACTTGGGATTCAAGATAGAGTAAGAAATCAAAGTCGGAGAATCAAGGCTGCAGAAAGAAAATTTTCTACAAGATTAGTCGGTTCAGTCTAAAACTGGATCAGCTAAGTCTCAGAGCACAAACAAAATAGAGAGTTAAGCATTCGGGACTGTAGGCACGACACAAAACTAGGCCGGCTCAGTTTTAGACTAAGCCAACCCAATTGAACTTAGCCGGCTCAGTGTTGAGACTGAGTTGGCTCAATGCGTAGGTAGAGTTACGTGAGAGTCTGTTTTGAACTAGGATCTGGATTGATCCTAGAGGTCTTAAGGCCTAATTTGAGAGGTCTTAAGCGGGCTAATTTATGTATGGATTAGGATTAGATTCAGGAGATGAGAGTATGTGAGACTTGGGCTCGGTGAGTGCTTTCATGTATTAGGTTAGTCTAAGAGAGTTTTTGAGCTGGGATTTATTAGGATTCATGTGGAAACTCTAGGATATATAAACCAGGACATTGTAACTTTTACAAAGAAGAAAATACAATTGAACTTTTCTTCTTAACTCTCTTTTTTCTTCTCTCTGGTTCCAATACCAAAACCCTAGCTCCTCTCATCTTTTTTAGATTTTCTTCAGTTTACTGGATTAACACCCAAGTTCACGCAAGAGATTGGATCTACGGTTGTGGCTCCGAGCAGCCGTAGGAACAACATAAAAGATATAGAATATGGATAAAATTTG